>BQNB010149361.1:2944-16179 GCA_026074375.1 Tanacetum coccineum | reverse complement strand
TGTTTTATGCATCCCTACTAGGGTTCATCATCAATCAAACGATCGACTCACCAAAGCTAGTAGAAACATTAATGATCACCATTCTTGATTTTATTAAATTAGGGTTTGCGAATACCCTAATTGCAACGAATTGAACCAAACACCAAAAACAGAAAACATGACCACTCTTTCTTCATAGATTCAACATCAAAACAACCTTGTAATCCTAGATATAATGAGCCACATGGCTCTGATACCAATTATGGAGTCTTAAATAACTCCTTAGATCGTTTAAGCCCAGATTGTTTAGATCTTATATCTAGGATAATAATAACAACGAACATAAAGAATATGCATAGCGGAAATAGCATAATGAACAAAGTTATTCAACAAGGTTTTATTACCAAACGTTTCCACCAAGCCTCAAATCTATATGATCAATATAGATCGTGTTACTCAATAATAAAAAGGATAAAGTTACCTTGACCTTGAGGCTACACCACCACTATAGACGTGTACATTGTATATTGTATACACACACATACTTTTTTGGATGTTAAAACTATGTGTCTATGATCTCTTTATATAGATAGATCATTACTTACAAAGGAAGTTAACATAAAGATATAAACAAGTAAATCTTTTAAACATTAAGAAATATCTTCTGTCATCTTTATCTTCTTAAGGAGATCTTTCAGAATCTTTATCTTTTGATATCTTTGACCAAATCTTCCATAATTCTCCACAAGCTTGTAGAATTCTTTAATGACGATTTTGATCCTTTTGTTTTATTACTTGTTTCTTTTGTCTCATCAAATCTATAAATCCCAACACTCTTCTTCCTCTATTTGTGTGAAGACAAAAAAATAACATGTTCTTGTACGAAACTTCACATAAAGCCTTAATAAATCAAAAGTTCCTTGAAATAAGTTGGGGTTACCTGATGAAACAAACTTCCTTTAAGTAGATTTCTTTGTTTACCATGGCTCATGTCACCATACAAAATAAAACTACAAATCTTTTATCAGTATATCTTCCATTTTTGTACATATCCAATAGGGGTCTGGTGAAGATAAGCAAATTGAATATTTATCAACTACAAATATATACTTACACTACTATTTATTGTTTTTTTTTTTTTTTTTTTTTTGTTTTTATAGCTGTTCCAATGTCTCAAATACCCTTCAGAAGTAATATGATATAATGAAGATTCAAGCAGTAGAAACTTAAATAGCAGTAGTAATTAAAACATTACTAGTAGTTTAATGATACCTTACCTCATGTAGTGAATGTAATGGTTAATAAATTTAACAATAGCTTCCCCTGAAACCCATATGTTATCGTTTCTGAAATCTTTGATTTGCAGGCTCTATGTAATGATTACTGATGAAGAAAATTATGTATAACAACATGAGTTGAAGTAGAAATAACACGCAATCTTGTGCCTTATATTGTGTACTATCCCGTGACTCCAACTTAATATAAATCTATGAAATATAAGTAGACCGCAACTTTGACAAAATCCTCATCTTCTGTGAGGTCACTATAAGTGAGAGCAATGTGAGCATTGAGCCCATACGAAAAATAACCACACTTTGCTAGATTTTGACAAAGTCTTCGTCACACGTTGTATGTAGAACTGTTACTCCAAGGTTGTATGCCTTTTGTGATATGATAAGAACACGTAACCCAAGTAATTCCCACTTCATCTTCAAATAGGTGATAAATATCATCTTTTTAATCAATTAAATAATCATTAATGAGCCTTTAAAAGTTTTGATATTTAAAACAAAACCAATTGTTAGTTTCCTTAAACGAAGATCGTGTTCAATTGAGATCCAACCATGTGTGTGTCTCCGTTATTGTACAATCACTAGCAGTATTAATCCCATTTCGCCCAAGATAGTTATAACCTAATTCTACTTTCAAGTAGCAGTAGAAACTTATTACTGCTTTAAAGCTAGCAGTTGTAAGTTATTCTTTAAAGCTAGCAGTTGTAACTGCTTATCGCTAGCAGTTGTAACTGCTTATCGCTAGCAGTAGTAACTACTTATCGCTAGCAGTACTAACACCATAAACCAACAATACTAAGTTTCAACTTGGCAGTATAAACTTATCATTGTTACTACTGTTCTTCAAAAATCAATCGTTGACAACATTAATATTAGAAGGATAGTAAACCTTGGACAGCAACAATAAGTATTTCGAGATACGCGCAGTAAGTAATGATTACATGGCAAGTTTCTAACTAGTTTATTAGCCCAAACAGTAGTAAATCACAGAATATATACCAAAGATTAAATGCCAGCAGAGTAAACACACAAACATGCAGTACTAAGACTTATAGCATCTGTTTATAGCATTGTAATTTAATGATATAATGTACTTGTGATTTGCAGCAGTAAACAAGTAGTCAATCTCAAGCAGTATTTACCCTGTGTAACTTGAATCATTCTTGGTAAACGGATGTTGCCTCTTTTAGCATAGTGTTGCATCCATTGGGATACGATTTATAATAAATAACGAAACAAAGTTACGCAATTAACCTTCCTTAATTTTAAACATTGTGACTTTTGTGACTTCCTTCTTGATGTCGTGTTTTATGCTTCCCTACTAGGGTCATCATCAATCAAACATCGATCCACCAAGCTAGTAGAACATTAATAGATTCACATTCTTGATTTTATTTAAATTAGGGTTTGACGAATACCAATAATCTGCAACGAAATTGATACCAAACACCAAAACAGAAGAATGATCCACTACTTTCTTTAATAGATTCACGCATGAAACAACCTTGTTTTCTAGATATATGAGCCAGCATGGCTCTGATACCAATTATGGGTCTTAACTAACTCCTTAGATCGTTTAAGCCCAGATTGTTTTGATCTTATATCTAGGATAATAATAAAACGAAATAAAGAATATGCCATAGCGGAAATAGCATATGAAACATAGAAGTGATTCAAAAAGGTTTTATTACCCAACGTTTCACAAGCTCAAATCTATATGATCTATATAGATCGTGTTACTAATAATAAAAAGGATAATGATTACTTGACCTGAGGATACAGCCACCACCTATCAGAACGTTGTACATTGATACTATTGTAACCCAACATACGTTTTGGATGTTAAAATATGTTCTATGATTTCTTTATATTGTTAGATCATTAATTACTAAGGTAAAGTTTTATCAATAAAGATATAAACAAGTAAAATCTTTTCTACATTAGGAAATATCTTTGTCTTCTTTTATCTTCTTAAGGGAGATCTTCTGAATCTTTTATCTTTTGTTATCTTTGAACAACATCTTCCATAATTCTCACAAGCTGTGTAGAATTCTTTTATGACGATTTTTGATTTTAGGTTTATTATTTTCTTTTGTTCATAAATCTCATAAATCCCAAACACTTGTGGGTGAGCAGTATTAACTCCTGTGCAATTATTAACTACTCTAGTTGCACGGTTAGTGCTGATTGAGGAAGAAAGGCTACATTGTGTGAGTTTGTGATGGAGCTAGATGTCCCTTGACCTTGATTATATCCTTTAGGTTGTGATGAGGTCATCAACACTCAATGTCTCATCTTGAGTTTAGTTCTCTCCGCTAATAACGTATTGCATAGCCGATTCTTTGTGACAGATTCTCAAGATCTTTGACTTGATGTTATTGTTGTTGAGAAACTTCACCATGATCTCCACGTTGACTAATTAACTTGAAGCCTTTCATAGGTTTGCTCAATCACTTTTGTGCTGGATGCAGCAAAGTTTTTATATTGCTACTTCAGAAGATTTTTCTGAGTTTTCTTTGTAGCAGTATTACCTCCAAATATGCTCTTAATAGCCTGCATCAGTATCTTAGCATCCTTGTATGAGTTGAACTTTAATCGATGTTCATTAGGTAAGGCCATCAACAAAGTGCTTTTTGCTTTCAATTCTGCCCTTATTTTGGCATTATCTTTCAGAACACTTGTAGTAGGGATAGCGTATCCTTACCGCCATCACTCAGTTTGTTACTAGGGTGCATTACCATTTCTATGAATATTTCCCTATAGTTGTAAATCAATGCATATAGGTAATTCTCCATATATATGCAGAGAATCATACTCACCAGGTTGGAGTATGGGTATCTTGATGGATTGAGTAGATTGAGACTCTATTACTTCTTGAACGTAGATCTTGTGTGTAGTAAAGTTTCTTCTTATTCAAGCTTTCTCACAAGCTCTGTTACACTTGTGTCCTAATAGAATGTATTTTAATCATTTAAGCTTGTATAAGGTATAGTTATGCATGATAAATCTAAAACACAACTATGTAGAAGCTTTGATTATGAATATCAATAAGGACTATGCGAAGTTTAGTCAATTGATTGTAAGAAGAATTTAATGAACTATTAAATGAATATGAATCAATAACAAAACAATTTACCAAACTTTTAGCCTCAATATAAAATGAACATTCTTAATAGTGTTAGGCTTTACAAAACCTTAAAGCTACGAATAGATTAACAGAACAATGAAGGATATCTAGATGTATGAATTATTTTGATTTTGGTACATACAACTCTATACCCTAGGACCTTCTTTTATACACCAAGGAGTCCTAATAGGCTTATAATATTTTCCTTAAGTTATCACCGATATCTAAAACAAATCAACTTACACGAATCTTTTACAAAAATATCTCATACTTATTGAAAGTAATCTTGGCTAAACAATCTTCATCTTTATTCTTTCTCTTGTCTTTATCCTTTAACAAGTAGAAAACTCTTCTAGTAGTTGTATTACTTTTCCTACTCGTTGTAACCAGCACATTAACTTTTTATAACAGCAGCTAATATACTTGTCAAGCGTTGTCATCTACGTTAATTATTTTTTCTTTATTCTATCCGCTTAATAAGTTACCTGAGGGTACTAACTTTATGCTAACCAATTATAACTTTACTATGCTGTACTTATCATATACTAGAGTATAAGGTACACTAACAGTAGTAACTTTTTATATAGCGTATTAACTTACATTAGTTGTTTTTCTCTTCTGAGTCTTCTGAGCAGTCTTATAGACTTATCTAGCAGTAGTATATATTACTACTAGCGTTAGTAATGGTAGTACTAAATACTTAGCATATTTTTCACTAATAGTCACTAATTAGTACTAAGTTATGCTTAGGCACAGTAACTTCTAACTTAGCAGCAGTACTTCCTCTCAAACAGCTTCAAAAAGTCTTTTTATCCAACACTCACCATGTTTTTTTACCGGGGCAAACATGGTTCAAAGGCTCCGGTCAATAGAACTATCATAGCCTTTTTGAAACATTTCTTTCATAGCTAGAGAAGTCAGCGCAAATATGAGCATTCAAGTTTCAGGAGTTCAATCTATTGTTTGGCAAGAATGAATCAGTAGTCCCAAAAAATGGCTTAAGGGTGAAGTTTTTTGTGAGCTAAATGTTGGTGTTTTCACAAAATTGAGATAGTATTAGGTGAATGATCCAGTTTATTGATTTATTCCCACCTACAATAGCCCATCTTTATTGTTTTGAAATTCTTTCTTTACATAATTTTGTTCTCATTTCAGGTCTTGCACGTTGAAGAAAAAATGAATATGGGGTATAGTTTTTAAATTATTTGTTTTTTACGGTGGACAATCATTTTTTAGTTGTTCTTTATAATATAATTTTGCCTTAGAAGGTGTTGCAGTTTTAAAAGGGAATTTTCAGTTCGGGCCGTGACTCTTATGGATTCATTGAATATCTTATTCAGGATTTATCTTCCAGGATTTGATCCAGCCACACTATTCAGATGAAGATATTTCTAATGTAATAAACATTTTTGTTTTAGAAATTTTAAAATTTTGAATTGACAATATGTAATAATGATTTCCTTATTAATTACAGGATTTTGTCGTTGAAGATGAATTGAGATTGTGTTTGGAAGATGAAGAAAGGATGCGTTTGGAACATGAAAAGAACATTATAGAAGAGCGGAGGTTTAGGGTGGAAGAGGCTAGAAGATAAACTGTTGCAGATTGATGAGTTGAAAAAAAGGCGCCATGAGTTTATGAATTCAACTCATGTGAAAAGTATATTGGGAAAGTTAACACATAGCAAGAGGAATCACATTGATATTGTGCCTGGGAAAACAAATCTGACAGTAAGTTGGGTTAAGATAAATAAACACCGTCAAAACATAAATGATCCATCTTTGTTGGATTTGCTCAAAAAAGTGAAACCATGGGTTGAGGTATAATATTTTAGTATAATGTTTCACCATAACTTGTTTCCTTCCATCGTGTGTAGCAGCTTATATATACTTAAAATCTTTCTGTAGGATCTTTTACATTTGTTTCATTCATTAGACAAAGTTTGGTTAACTCCCGATATTGAACAATTTATTAGTCAACAAGGGCAGTGAAGTGTAAGTTTCCATGGAGCGATAATTATACTGTAGGTCGGAATTCCTGGCTAACATTAGCGTGCTTAGACCCTAGTAGAAAAGGTTGGCTAAGTGAAGAGGTTAGTATGAATAGAAAAACTAATTAAACTTCTAGTTATTATAAACTTAAAGCCTACGGTTCTTATAACGGTAATTTGTTTCTCTCATTAACAGCACATTGACTTACGGGTCAATTATATGTGGCATGAGAGACCTGATATTGCTAACTGGGCCATGGTCGGCTGTTACTTTGTTCAGATGCTTCTGCAAAACAGCACGCCTTTGTTTTATGCCAACGACAATAAGTATGCCACATCATGAAGCAATGTTGATCAGGTAATAGTTTATGCAGAATTTACTGAGAGTGTTTATTTTGATACTTAATCCTTTCTATTTTGATTATGCATATCCCTATCAAAAGACTTTAGTTTATTTAAAGTAAGGGTCTAACCCATTCAGCAAATAATGGTTTTGTAAGGACCTATAATATCTGCATACCTAACAACCAATGTAAACATTGTAGGTATTTTTTTCCCATTAATGAAACGGCTCAGCATTGGTGTCTTGCCCACTTAGATATATTGTCCGGATTGGTTACTTTCTATGATAGCGGAGACACGTATGACTATGAGTGGCGTGATTGGTATGTCCGGGTTCGGGAATGTTTACTGGTACAGTTTATATAATAATTTTATTATATTGTTTAGTCCTCTATGGTTTATTATACTTCATAGCTTTTGCTTAATCTTGAAAAAATCACATACAAATTCACCAATAACCATAGGGAAACTAAAGTATCCACAACCTTGGTTTTCAACTAAGTTCAGTTCCATTCTATTTGTTTCCAACTAATTTTGGTTCAAGTAAGTACAATTCCCATATTAGAACTGGTTCTAATTAATATTAAAATAGTATTAGTGGCCAGGAAAGGTTTGACTTGTTTACCATGTCTGCCAAACTTATTTCATTCCTTCTAATAACAATTAATGATTTTTGCCATTTTGGTACTTTTGATACTTACCACTATTGACCCATATACCTATCAATTAATTTTCATTATTTCTTTATATATTCATGCACTACCCACCCTTTTTCATAACATATTCCATTCATAATCTAGCTGTGTACACACACTTAAAACACACTAAAATGTCTCACCTTACTCGCTTAGCAAATTCTGCTAACTCCGTACTCGTGAAAGACATGATGATTAAGTTGTTTGAGATTGACAATGAAAGGGATTTTAGGGTTGTTAGGGAAACTTATGTAACTTGTCAAGAGTTCAATGTTCGTTGTCAAGAGAGGCGAGAACAAATGATTGAGATGCAACCCTTTTTGCATGTTACTGTTCTTACTGACTCTTACAATTTGCTAAAAGACCTTCAGGATTATGAGTTGGAGAAATGTAGTATTTATGAAAATCATAATAAACTCAACTCAAGGTCTTGAAGAAAATCTCTTTCATTGCTAAGTTGCGCCGTCAGTAATTGTCTAGTCATGTTATGTTTTGTGCTCATTATCGTCATCTGTCAAACTCTTCTTTTGTGTTATAGTAGTTGTTAAGGTTGCAGTCTTATGTTGGCAAACTATTCTTTTGCCTTATTTAGTTTATTTTTCCAGGGAGGTGTCCTTATGGTGAACTTGTAATGGTTATGTTATTAGCAATGAAAGAATTTACAGTTTTCAATCTATTTTGTTGTCTTCATTATTATTTTCACTAAAAGGAACCAAAAAATGAAATTACTACTTTGCAGTTGAACCCGTTGTCTAGTAAGGTTTTGTTCTAAGTTAACTATAATATACCATTACATTAAAAACAACAACGTGAACTAAATTTTAATGCAAAAACTATCAATGTATTTACGTCCGTCTGTTCGACTTACATTAGTGTGGATTAAATTACAGGAACGCCTTCCCGTTATTCTATTAGGTGCTAAAGTATTTGATAAGAAAGGAATAGATCCCACTGATTACTGCATAAGGTTTAAGCTTGCGGACAGTGTTCCTAAACAGGGTGGTATATTTGGTGATTGTGGTGTTTGGGTTTGTATCTTTTTATATCGGTTGGCGCATGGTTTATCTTTGGATGTCGAAGATCCTTTTGACGTTGCCCTGGCATATCGTGAGAAGATGGTTCGTTTTTATTTTTCTCATAAAATTGATACATTTTAAATAAATTGTAATTCAAATATTTAGACAAATTAATCTTTTGAACTTCTGAACTTAATTGTTTGAATATATTTTTTTACTGTTTTCATATTACTTTTGTGTTAATCAAATGACAAACACAGAAACACAGAAGCATAAACAAACTGAATAAAAAGTTTAATACATAAACATAAATTAAAAACAAAACAAGGAAATGTAACCTTTGCATGGAAGACTTACAAATTTCTAAAGAATACCAACTACCTAGGAATTTTTTAGCATACCAATAAACTCGTTTTGTCAAATGTCCTTAGAAGAGGTCTCAAGATCTTCACATAAGATCTATACATCAAGTTCATAATCCTTGTCTGTTTGCTCCGTGAAGAAGGAAACACTTTTTCATAAATCCTAGGGGAGTCCTTGTGATGCTTTGCTTCATTGATTATCTCCTGCCCGTACTAAGACTTGCATGGAATTCCCTCACAACCTCTAAAAGTGTCCTGGCAATGCCATAGTCCCTATCCACCTCTCTGTCCATCATCACAATCCACATCATGGACAGGTTGGTAGAGTTGGATGCTTCACGTAGTTCTCCAAGAGGGGACTGATTCATTTTTGCAGAGCGGGTCATTTTTGTATATGACATGAAGATGAAGTTTGTGAATGATAAAAAAAAACCCTATAAATACTACATAAAATCAACCATTGTGGCTATTTAATAAACTGACGTGTACTCTTTTTCCAAAGGGGCACGTCGTTTCATTTTTTTCATAATACTTGTTCGTTTCTTCGTAAACGGTTCACAAAGCCCACTAAAATGAAACACATTATCAAGAAGCCCACAAACATTTATACTAACCAAACATTGCCGTGAATGGTAAACATGTTAATAAGCCACAAACATTGACCTATCATTAACCAGTTATCTAGTTTAGGCTTGTTTCATGTGCAAAGCAAAGTATTAAGGGGGTAAGTTGTGTGTTATTAAAATAAAATTGTAAGGGTTAGTTGTGCAAGGGACAATTGATAAATTGCAAGTCATTACTACCCTGAGATACATTTGACCGTCTCTCTCTATGGCGCAGCCTGAGTTTCTTTGCAATGATGGTTTTGTCAGTGCCTTACCACCACATAAACTTCTATATATATCCTCATCTATTATTTTCATATCATCAATTACTCTTCAACCACCCTTCTACATATCCACATAAATTATTTCTTAATGGCTGCTCCAGGACCATCAAACCAACTTGCAAGGCGTGCAATTGATGAGCTTATGGAATTCAGTAGGGAGACCCAGGTGCCAAAATACATGAAATTCTTCATTGAGCAACAAATAGCTGAAACCAGGCGTTTTATTAATGTCATGCGTGAGCAAGGAAGCGCATTCATCAAGAAATAGACTAGCTTAGTTGAATGCTAATGATTTCGGTCAAAAAATGGGGGGGAAAGAAGCTATGAATGAATCCAAAGGAGTTTTAGATGCCTTGTTTTGGCTTGAGGATGATAAAATGGTTGAGTACAACACGCATATTATGGCAATTAAGATGTTGATTGCCAAGGCAGGAGAAACTTCAACCCCTAAAAGTACATCTTGAAATTATGGAGGCTAAAATCAAACTCCTGTTAGGGTTGGGATGGATCTGGTCCTTTTGGTTGTTTGTCCATCATGTTTTTAACTCTTTTTTCTATTCTAAAAACCCAAAACCAATTTTGTTTAATCTTTTGGATGTTTAATTTAGTTTGTTGTTGTAGTTTATCTTAAGTATGGATGTTGTATGGATCAAGAACTTTATTTTAAATTGAAATATGTTTCTGTTTTGTTTATTGTATTATAATGATTGTTTATATTTGTTTGATTAATGGATTTTATATAATGTTGGAATTATTTTTGAGAAAGTTGTTCTTATTATGTTTCAAACTAATGGCAACACACCTATAATATGTTTTGTTAAATTAGTGGTGTATGTAGACTATAGGCCTTTTGTATATTAGGTTAACTTATTGGTGTGTTGAGTTGGAGTACTGAGTATATTAAACCAAATGTTAGACCAACAAGTAACCCAAGTATAAAAATGTTTCCATATGTGTTTTTATTTTGAGGATTGTGCAGTTGCTTAGAATGTAGAGAGGCAAAATTGAGAGTTGGAAGACAGTAGCGAGATGTGTGATCGAGAGAGTGGGAGGGATGAGTGTGAGATATTGTGTGTGTGCCTAGGAGGGTGTATGGCCGCGGATGGTGTGTGTGCGGGCTCGTCCTATCTAAACGACACATGAGATCTAATTATATAAAAACAAACAGACACACATGGTTTTAATGATGGTGAGGTTTTATAGCAGTACGACTCAGATCGCTCCTATCTCATAGTATCTTATATTTCGTCTATAGGTTTGGTCGCTGCATTATGATAACTCAGGTATTAATGAGATGTGTATTTTTGTTTCAGTGTTGTAATATGTTAGATTTAGTGAAAAAGTAGTTAAATGGTTCTAGTTTAATGTTCATTGCATAGCATGGCTTCACAGGGTAGTTTTGGCATTTCAAGATAAAGGGTAATTTGGACTGTGTTGATGTGAATATGATTCTTTGTATAACCTGTGTGTCACCTACATCTGACACTGTATCATGGCAATGAGACTTGTATCAAGGCAACTGGCCAACCTAAACTTAGCTGATCTTTATGATGGTTTAGATTTTGAAATGCATTTGCAGTTTATATTTGCAGGTGAGTTTAACTGATATGGTATTTAGGATTGGTCTTTAGATGAGGATTTGCATTTTGGGATAGGATTGCATTTGCAGGTTAGATGAACTTATATGTCTTTAGATTAACTTCAGTTGCATTTGCAGGTTACATTAAATCAGATGGTATTTAGGATATACATTTGCATTTGAAGGTTATAGTAACTGATATGCTCTTTAGTTTAGGAAATGCATTTTGGCCTAATATCTTGCAGGTTTTGGTTACTGTTGCATTTTCAGGACAACCACAGGGACCAAACATGCAATTATGTTAAAGTATAGTTGGACCACAAACCAAACCCCACATACTTTACACTTATCTCAAACCCCACCGCACTTTCTTTTGGCCCATCTCTTTGTCATCAACAACCAGTTTTCGAATTTGATAACAAAGACATTCCTTGTCTTTTTACTGGAAATGGCAAATAACCTTTTTATGTCAGACATTCAAGAAGGTATGTTGGATCTTGCCCCCTCTTTAATAGCCCTAATTGTTCTTTTTCAGAGTATATATTTAATATTTTTTTAACATTGAAATTAGGGTTTTATTGTTATATAATGGAATATTAAATATTAAACTTAGGGTTTTCTGTTTAATAAATTGATAGTATGTTTCTTTCATTATTCAATTGCAATTAAGGTTTTGTTATTATTTAATAAAATCTACGGTTTAGTTTAAATTTAAATTGTATTTTTTGAATTTATGTTTAAGGTTTTCTAAATATTATGTTTGATTTTAATATGACAAATGATATGCCTATCATGGATGAAGTTGTCTTTAAAATACACAAAAATGGGTATTTTGAGTTTGATCCTCTAAGGTATGTTAATGGGTCAGTTTCTAGTGTTTCTGCATTCACTTGTGATAGGGATATATTCCCTACATGCCTAGATTGGATTTGTTCTGAGATAATTAAATACAAATGGGCTTTGTTCTATTGTTTACTAAACAAATCACTTGAACAAGGTTTGAAGTTAATCCACACTGATAATGATGTCCATTCATTCTTTGCTGATGCTAAAAGGAGTGGTAAAATTCACTTGTATATTACTCATAACCAACAGGATTTAGGGAGGTATTACTTAAGAAACATGGTTTGGGTAGAAGAGGACGCTGCCTTGCGTTGCTCTAGTTCAAGTCCATTTAGAACTAGGATTAAAAGGAAGGGTGGCAAGACAACTAAGGAGGGTTTAAGGAAAAAAGCAAAGAGGGAGCCAAAAATGGTTGATGATGAACTTGTAGGTAGAAAGTCAGTTCAGACAAGTCGCAAGGGGAAGGAAATAATGTATGAATTCCCTGGTCCTTCACCAACCAAAGAAAGTCATGTTAGTGTTACCAATTACAAAAGAGCCATTGTTAATGGAAAAGCTAAAATGGTTGAGGTTGAGGATGTTGGTCTTGTTCAACCTGTCGAATCAACAACAAAGGTTCAGAGATCAACTACGAAGGTATGTCAATTAACTTGCTCATCTTTATGAATTCCAGTTAAATATCCATGTTGCCTTAACTAACTTTAAATTGTTTTTTAAATGAAAATGAAGGTTGATTTTTTCTAATGGCCAAGTCGGTTTACACGTCCATGTTGCTAAATTGATCTGGCTAGTTCATCAGTTCAAGATTTTGACTATCATGCTAATATGTAATTTCAAGCAAACAAAACTAAGTAGTTACTTTCTGTTTATGGATTTGATGGTAGAAGATTGTAGGATGTTCCAAGACATTTTATTAACTATTGTAATATTTTATGTGTACACCAGCCTTGCTTGGAGGGAGAGTTAATAAATCACAAGTTTTAAAACACCCCGTTTTCCTATTTTTTAAATTTTTATGATTTTCATAATTTCTAACGTACAACTTATTCATGTGTGACATAATGTATTGCTTTCATTATTCATTGACAACTTTTAGGATCACGGAACAAAAAGCACAAAAA
>BQNB010149360.1:0-16179 GCA_026074375.1 Tanacetum coccineum | reverse complement strand
TAGAACAATAAATACTCTCAAACCGTCTAAATGTTTTCGAAAAAACCATCACACGGTGTTAAAAATCCAATAGTTACACGCTTAAACTAAAAAAAACTCGAAACAAACCCGCCCGTCGGGCGGGTTACGTAACTAGTATATATATATATGGCATGAAGTATTTTATTAAGAAAAAAAACGACCGTAGACGATCTTTTGCTGCGAAGCTCCATCTCTTGGTTAAGAATAAATACCTAACAATGTTTTTATACTTTTATGTGATTCATAATGGTAAAAAGTGAGGTTTTACTCCAAAACCTAAATATAAATCACTCTGGTTGTCCACATCAACGGATTTTATAATGAACACATAAGAGTTAAATCATCTACAACATAATAGCTTATGTTATATGTACCCCCCTGAAACACCATTTGTACCCCCCCCGTTTTTTTTGCCTTTTTTTGTATTTTTTTTTTTTGTATTTTTATAATTTTGTATATGTTATAAAACTGTGACACGGAAAAAACGGAACGAAAAATATAAAGTTTAACAGGTCAAAAGTATGAAACTGTCAAAATTTACGGAACAGAAACTGATAAAAAACTGCGTTGCACTGTAAAAAGGTGGGTACAAAAGGAATCTTTTGTACCTTTTGGCACTATTTAGTGGGCCAGGGGGGTACCAATAGGGGTACCCCAACATAATTAAAAGGACACACACATATTGATTGAAACGAGTGTCTCCCATCATTGAACTACAGTGAAAAAACGACAAAAAATTCAACTAAATGCAAGCTCATCTACTTCTAACTGACACCCACTTACACACATGAGTCAACCAAGTAGTCCAAGATCGTGTGGAAACCATAGGGGGGGTGTGGGTTAGGGGGTGTGAATATGTTTTCATTCAAAAATATGGTTAGACATTACATCACTTTTGCCGGTGGTCCCATAAATATATGGGGGCCGTCTGACTAAATTAGGAGGCCGCTTGATTTATGAGGACCGCCTCCAGAAGAGGTTTTTGGACTGGATCTTTTGTATTAAATCACCAATCAAGTTTGACGCAATATGAGAAGTGTCATTAATATATTTACAATAACTAGCGCATATTCTAACAATATAATTACACTCACAATGTTTACTACAAAGAGCTACACAATCATAACTATCACAATATACACAATAATTCACACAATCATGAGTACAATGCAAGTGTAAAAGTAAAACGATAAATGTAAAGAAATAAGTAAAGCGAAAGGTAAAAGAAGATGCAAACCGGACACGATGATTTATAGTGGTTCGGTCACGAAGCTCCTCTTCGCCTTACTCCACTCCCCGAGTATCCGACTCGAGAGTTACTTCACTAATCAACAAGCTCCTTTTCGGCGGAGAAAACCTTATAACGTTGCTTACATTATTTTTCGTCACTAAGCTAGATGTCGAGTTCTTCTTCAGGTACAACCAAACCCGTTATGTTTTGTGGCCCAACATAACAAACCTTGTGTTTTATGGCCTAAACACATAAATCGCGTCGCTTACAATATTTTCCGACACTAAGCTAGATGTCGAGTCCTAATCTTAGCTAGAACTAATCTACTACGTCACCAATGTATTTTGAGGCATAAAATACTAACCGACACACAAACACTACTTTTGGATTTACCCAAATACACAAGAATTACAATATGGAAATCGAATCTACCCTATGACATACAAGTGATCAAATGTAGTCACTTCTATGCAATCCAATCTACTACATGATCTACAAGTAATCAAGGATGATCACTTCCATGTAGAGACATCCTATACTTCACTACATACCCCTTGATATTAGTGAAACTAACATAGAGTGTAACCATGATCCATGCCTTATGCAAGAACCACGATTAAAGATGAAGAAAGAAAACTCTATGTGTTTAGGTGGTGGTGTCGTTTGGATTTCATCAATGAGGAGGGGAAAAAAATCTTGGCCTTTTATAGGAGAGCCTTAACTTGGAGAACTCTCTTTTGTCCAATGGGTAAAAGGATGTCTGGACAAAAGCATGCACCAACTAGTTTCTCTACATCTTCTAGAAGCTTAATTTAAATTTAAATTAGCTAGTTTTTCTCTATCTTCTAGAAGCTTTGATTGGGCCTTAATGGGCCGAACTCAATTGGGCCTTAATAGCCTAGCCTATTTTCTTGGCCCGATCCAACTAGTTAAGCCCGTATAAGTAGGAGTCTCGAGATGTCAATATCGAGTTAATAAATGTATACTTGTGGTGGATAAGATGGTGAGATATCCGTGAGTTGTAGTGGATATGGATGGTGAGATATCCGTGAGTTGAAGTATACATCTACGAGTAACTTGTGAACTTTACGTTATGTTTTATAAATCACGTATTTGTCATCACCAAAACATAAAGAGAATGTATAGATTAAATATCGTAATATTTGCACTAACAATCTTCCTCTTTTTGATGATGACAAAATATGTAAACTATAAAACATAGTAAAGTTTAAAAGTTACGCGTTTACATTCCTTCTCTCCCTTTTGTCGAAACAAAAAGGTTTTTCTTGGATATAGGTAGGAGCATTTAGGTTGGAGGTATGAAAAGAAGGTAAGTGTTCCGGGTATATAGGTTGAAAAGGAATGAAAAGATGGTAGGTGCTTCGAGTATATAGATTGAAGGTATGAGGAAAAAGTAGTGAGAAATAAAGATTGGAGGTGATTTTGTTTTTCTTGGATAGTTGAGAGGAGGTCATAAGAAATGAGAGGAAGACATGAGAAGAAAGTAGGTGCTCCGAGTGTATAGGTTGGAGGAATGAGAAAAAAGGTAGATGCGCCGAGTATATGGGTTGGAGTAGTAAGAAGAAAATATGTGAAGTAGGTTGAGGCGATTTTGTGTTTCTTGGATAATTTAGAAGAGGTCGTAAGAGATGAGAAGAAGACATGATAGGAAAGTAGGTACTTCAAGTATACAAGTTGAAAGTATGAGAAGAAACCTGAAGGTGATTTTGAAGTAGAGGAGGTGAAGTATTTGGAGTATGGATGAACCCTTCATTTTATTTGACGATCCGAGATCCTATCTTTCTATAAAAGTGAGCTTGCATCATCCTAGTGAAGTATTCTATCATCACGGTTTAACCAACTCCATGCTATTTACTCACATATCTTTGAGTTCCCCCTTGCTCATTGCACCCCATGATAATTATATTCCTTGCGTAGTGACTCTAGCGGATCCATAGATAAAATAAACTACCACCGAAACTCAAGATGTTCGATGAATGCAATTTAAATGAGTAGGACGCTTATTAGTGCTCCCCCTCGGTGTATGCTCCCCCTTGTTTGGGGCACCAAGAAATCAAGATATAGATGTGTGCTACAAAACAAAGTTAGTAGACAAGTGCGCACACACACACACACGCGTGCGCGCGCGCGCGCACACACACACACACACATATATATATATATATATATATATATATATATATATATATATATTAGCAGGGAATTAGACATGCACTTTTAGGTGTTATTATTCTAAAATATAACACTTTGAAAAAGAATTAGAAACTAGACACGTGCAACCATTATTTTAAAATCAACAACCTAAATGGTTAAAATAAAAAGACTCGAGACGTATGTTAATGACTAAGATTCCACCGAATTTTAATAAACGAGAATGGGATTCGTTTATTGATTGACACACGAATATTATGAGAATGGCCTTTTAAAGGTAGACGAATGACACTTAATATCTTGGCGAGATATGCCAAAATATATACTTTAAAAGGATAAAAAGAAAGACAAGATAAGGATGGAAACGATATGCTCTTGAATGAGAATGAAAATGATTCGATAGAACTAAAAAGTGAGGATGGATGAGTGAGACTAAAGAAGGAAGGTATTGACAGGAGGCTGTCAAAAAGGATTAACATATCACTTGCACCAACAATGATGTGCATGTGATCCTATCGAGACAAAGATGAATGATTGGGAATTCAAAGGTTTGTTTGATGTTTTGTTGATTGTCAATGTTGAGAAACAAAGGTGGGTAAGTGAAATAAGGTTGTAATTTTTTTATGGTGGATGAATAATAAGAGATGTAACAATGTGGTGACTCAATAACACTTGAAGATTAAATATCTTCTTTATGTTGTTTTGCGAAGGAGTGACATTTGCATTTCGCAAATGACTTAATTATTTCGGATGAAATAATTAAGTTGTCACGAGATATAGGAGGAATTTTAATAGTAACAAGACTATTAGAAGAGAGAAGAAATGTTAGAGGTGAGAAGACTCATTAGAAGTGGAAAAGGAACATTTAGGAGTGAGAGGAAATGTCAGAAGCAAAAAGACTATTAAAGGTGAAACGACTATCAGAAGTGAGAAGGCTATTAGAAGTGAGAAGGCCATTTGAGGTGAGAAAAGACGCTTACGATAAGTGAGGACCAAGATGTGAGGGGATTTGTAAGTATAGCGATTATAAGGATTGTGTTTGAGAATAAGACACATTTCATTATGAAATTCACTTGACTATTGACACTATAAGCAACGATGCTTATAAGAATTGGGATACGAGGATGACCCATTGATCTTTAGAGAGATATTGGGCATAGGTTTCGGTGTAGAGTAGACGTCAGCTCGTAGCAGCAGAAGAGAGGGAGTATTTGGTCATGGATTTAGAAAAGAATGAGCGGTATTACAAGCCTGCTGCCGACGGTTCTAGTTATATCTGGGGCCCGCCAGAATAAATGTGGGGGCCGCCAACAGGATGGATGATTTGGGCTTGATTTTTACGAAAGAAGTGACATTTTAATTTGCATTTCGCTAATTAAAAATACTTAAGGTACTTCGGATGAATAGAAAATAGACAAGAATCAAGTCTAGTAGAAAAGAAGAGACAATTTTACGGAATGTGTTCCATCATTCCTAGACCTAGACGAAGATAATTGAACGATTCGCGCTTGAGAAGTAAAGAAAAGAATGTAGGCGACGTTATCTTTAGATGGAACTTTTTCGTTGAAAATGTTTCCTTTTTGGACATTTTCCCGAAGGAAATGGTGACGTATCTCGATATGTTTCATCTGCGTGCGAATAAAAAAAATAAAGAAATAAGAGAACAAACGAAGATGGAAGCGACGAGTTTGACAATGTCAAGAAGGATAGTGGTTAGCGTACGATGAACTACATCCATAAAGTTATGTAGCTCTTCTCGAGCATGGCGAATGTTCATAGAACAATCACATGACGAGGTATGAGGTTGTCTTAAAGGTGATAGCGGAAATGGTGGATGAAAGAAATTAGCCATCTATATGGTTGTAGAGGCGTGATTAAATAAGAAGGAAGAGGTGTGATCGCAATTTGTTTTTGTTGAAGAGAAAGAGTGTTTTTCGTTGAAGAGAAAGAATATTTTTGTCGAAGAGAAAGAATGTTTTCGTCGAAGAGAAAAGGAAAGCGGTTTAACTTACGTTGTTAAAAGGCTTGAATATGGATTTTCGGATATGACCTTTAACGTTTGCGATGGCAAGTTAAAGATACTTGAATATTTCGGATGAAATATTTAAGTTGTCATACCTACTTTGAGATGGATTATTTGGAAGAAAGCGAGATGAAGATTAAGGGAATGTGTGAGTGAAGACTCTAGGAGATTTAAGACCATTTTACGACGCTTTTGACTTTTTAGATTTGTGACACGGACACGAAGAAAAATATTCTAGTGTGAGAAAATATATACCTAGATGCATAAGACATATAGATATAAGCAAGACAATAATCAACTAGATTAATGTGTAAGACTATATGACATCTAAACGTTAATTGTCATACATTAAACGGACATAGTTTAGGTGCACAATTAACACATAAGTCATGTAAAATGAGGCATACAAAACATGATAATTTAAATGCAATTGTCATGTACAACACATTAGCATTTAGCATTTAGAAGCATGTGTTATTTAGATAAACTAAGAGATATTTTATCTAAATTGCTAGAAAAATACAAACGCCTTTACAATAGACATGCATTCAATAGCTAAGCAAATAAACGCCAAGCATCTAGATGAACATGAAGGCATATAATTGCATTACATGGGAGCAAGTTATCATCTTGAAACTTCAATGCACATATGTGAGGTGCAAGTTGTCTAGATTGACTAATGAGAAACCTAATATCTACTTGCTTAGTGTGCAATCCTAATGAGATACAAAGTGCATCAATGTAGACTATCATTAGACATATTTAGAAAGAGCCATTTAATCAAATTAGAGAATGAATATGAGACTATCACTAGTGGTGCTCAATTCAGGCTAAATACGACTATTTTTACGGGTTATACCACGAACCCAACTTCACTCTTAGAAGCAATTCAACCGTTAGGTCAAATTGAATTTCTAGTGTAATAGATTCTCCATTAGTCATTATCATGTTAGACAAAATAGAATACCTATATTTGCCTAATGAAGTGTAGCAAAGATGAAATTTGTATTGTTTCTTCATACGAGGCCTAATATGACTCAACTAACATGCTTTAATTCCGGTTCGCATAATCCTAATAAAGATGTGTGGAATTCTAGGGTTGAGTGAGAGAGAAAGCAAGTTGTTGTAATTTTAAGAAAGAATGAGTCATCTAGAACCTAGGATTCTGCTTAAGAGTAACAATGTGTAATGTACTATATTGAGAGTATTCAAAGAATGCACATTTGCATGTCTTTTAAGAAAGAAATCTAATTAAGGTTACTTACCTTAATAAATATTGTGAATGTTTCTTTGTAGAAATAATGATTAACCAAAGTTTAGTTATATGTATGTTGGACTTTTAAACAAGAGATTGACAAAATGAATATGTTTAAATTAGATGCCATAGGGCGGATCTAGCTAAACCGAAGATGAATCTAGAACGTAGGATCCATCGATCTGTGAAGGTGCCAAATTTGGGCAAGTATCATTTTTCCATTATTTGGGAGATGATGTTGATATTAGATTATTAGGAGAACCTTATATAAGTTATAAGGGTTCTCGGTTTGAGTTTTCGGAAATGACATCCAAGTCTTGCTTATCAATGGAAATTTATAAGTCGTCAATCCTACTTGGAGTGTGTTAAGTTTAGCATGTATAATTTGACCATAGCTAATAACACAAACATTTAAACACTTTAGACTCAATGAGACATCTTCATTGCAAGTGTGAGTTGCAATTTGATGACTAATCTTGTTGTCTTGCAATCGACTTCATGATTTCATGTAATAACCGAGGATGGTTAAACATGTAGACTCAGAAAAATATCTATGGTCATTTGATTGATATTTCCGTGATCTAGAAAAATCCAAATTTCGATTTCATGTTCATATTCTAAATTTGTAATTAGATTGAATAGTGAGATTGATTATCGTTTGAATAATAATCATCTTTATATTTGAAATCTTCTTACGATCACTTATTTAAAGAAAGAACAATAGTGGTTTGTGGAATATGTTCAATTATTCCTAGTCCTATCCTTAGATGGTTAAAAGGTTCTCATTTGGTGAAGAAGAAATATCATGCTTATTTGATAAAATAAGAGAAAGTTTTAATGAAAAGAGAGTTTGAGTTTTGAGTTGCGTATTTGAATTGTTTGAGCAAAGTTACATATGTTGTGCATTTGCTCATGTTTGGCTTTTCGAAGATGACAACTTTACCAAGTGCATTGCAAGCAGGGGTGTTAACGAGTCGAGCTTTTAACGAGCTACTCGAGCTCGTTTATCTCAAGTCGAGCTTGAAAATTATCGAGCTCGAGTCGAGTTTAAACAAAAAATCATATTCGATTAGTTTCACGAGTCAAGCTTTTAAATCTAATACATAGCTCGGCTCGTTCGAAAGCTCGTTTAGTTATTCGAGTCGAACGAGCTAGTCGAGTCGAACGAGCTAATCGAGCCAAACAACTAGTTTTTAAAATATTATTTTAGATGTTTCTATAAGTGTTCATAAAATAATTTAAACTTAATAGTATAACTAAAAATATGTCATGCATCATTAGTAATAAAGTAGACACTTCAAGTTTATATTCATTATTTACTTGGTCTTTTACTTTTATAGCCCTCCATCATTTCTTCATTTATGTCTCTCTTTCAATGTGGGATGCATTTTTTTTCCATTTACCTATCAAACATGTAAACACACTACAAGTAAGAATATTATCAATGAATAATCACTATACTTCTAAGATTTATTAAATTATGTATTTAAAAAATTACTATATTATTTTTATATATAAATTAAGTATATGTATGTTTAGTTACAATTTGTTAATATTTGTTTATATTACCTAACTGTGTCATTTTACTATATGTTTACAACTACTAAGATAATTTTATCGTAGATATACCACAATTATATTATGAAACAAATCAAACTATAACAAAAAAGATTTAAGTATTAAACAAACCAAAATATATTTACAATCTTAGTTTGGCTCAACGGTAATCGATAGTAAAGAACGTGTAGTGTCACAAGTGGCGCTCCACTTAAAGCTTTTAAAGGCTTTTTTATTTGATGAAGCTTTTAAAAATTTTGATCATACTTTAAATTCTCAACAAGTTACTACTAGTGAACAAGTTTTATGTTGTTGTTATTAACTACTTACAAAATTACTTTTGATCTTATTAGTATTGATTTGAGTTGTTTAAGTTAGAAATTATAATGAAAAATTGATACTTAAAGTTATATTTTAAGATGATGAACCGCATATTCGATGAGGCTCAACGAAATAATCTTACCTATAATTAAATTACGCTAAAAATGGTTTAAACTTAACATCAAATATACATCCATTAAAAGACTAAACATTTAGTAAGTTGAGAGGTGAGATTGTTTTTTGACTAGGTAACACATTCATTTAGACGGTAAGATAAATAACATGAGTCAATATTTGTTTCTTTCTTGATAAAGAAATTACATAGAAACCAAACAAATTTTACGCATTTTCATAGTGTCATAAGATACACATGTTGAAAGAACGCGTTGCAAAGTCATGGGCAGACATTCTGTGTATAAACGAAAATAGTTCACTCAGTTGCACGAGAGTTGTTGGGTTTCCCTATGAAGCTATTAAAGTTCCGTTAACTAAGAACACAATCAAGTAAGTATACACTTATCCTGCTGTAGTTGGGATTGGTAAGTCAAGGTCGTTTCCATGAGACTTGGTCCAATCAAGTGTTATTTGATGGTTTAAGCATTAGGTAACAATGGTGGCGGGGTTATGATTCGCCACTAATTCAACTATTGGGATTTAACAGATCAAAAGAACATTTATTGACGAAGAACGCAAACGGAAACATCCCAAAATAGATCCCGTATGATTTGCATAGATTAAACTTTTAAATAAACTAAAGTTTATATTATACGAGCACTTTCTAATACAAAACCACTAAGAAAAGCAATATAGAAATCAAGGTTATGCAAGCACACAAAGAACATACTTATTTGGACAAATGATCACATAGATATTAGGATGTTTAGCTTAGAAGACATGTTATCATTGATAATCTATTTGACCTATAGAACCAATAATAATAGTCTAAATATTTTACAAATCAAATATACATAAGTCTCACTCAAATGGTTATATCATGAGACTCCTGCCTAAATCAACAACAACAAAGAATCCTTTCGCCCTGTAGACTTTGATAAACTATGGTCAAACACTATCTCTAAAAAATGACAACTAAACCGACTCCCCAACACCTCTAGAAATTGGTAGGGGTGGTAGGAGAGAATTCCTCAATTTAAGGCCAAGTGTGTGTGGATGGCGTAGTATAATTTGTTCAATACATTGCCCCAATTGTCTTATTTAATTTTGGAACTCCTTGACCTTCAAGGGATCTTTAAAGTGACAGATAATATAGCTATGAGGTGTATCTGATCGGACTTTGAGAGTTGGCATATTATAATCCCGCATTAGTTCAACTTTGGGAGCACAACATGGTTCCAGCCGTCGGGCTAAAATCCACAAATGATCAAATATGATTGAAATCCACAATAACTTAGTTTACAAGATTGCTTCAATCATTCATAAGTTATTTAGATTCGTGGACAACCAAAACGTATAAAAAAACATAAAATATTTGGTTAATTAGAACCCCCAAATAGATTTTGTACAACCACAAGAAAAAAATCATCATCTACAAGTTTCATCTAACGTAAGCATATACAATAAACTATTATGACAAAGCCAAACAAAAAACATTCAAAATAAAAGAAATCACAATGAAGTTCAAAAGTTAAAAATTAACCGATGAAAATACAAAATGTTTGTGTTACTATATTCTTTCTAACACTCGTGCATATAAAAAGGTAAAATACGTATACTAAGGATTTATAATTGATATAAGAATATGCATGTTTTAAATAATAGTTTTTATGTTTGTTACGTTATCTTTCTTTTTTCATTAGATGTTTTTTGTAAATCTTAATAACTTGTTTAATTACATTAGGTATTAACTTATGATTGTAAGATTAAGTGTTTTAACATTGTTAATTAGTTTAGTTGGTAAATTTGTAAGCGTAAATTTGTCATAAAGAACGTATATTATACATTTGATAAAGAGTTATAAGTATAAAAGCAAATTTAACTATCCCACATTGAAAAAGATAAGAAAGTTGAGAGATATGAGTCTCTATAAAACAAAGACCCATTTCCATTTTCATAGATTACATCTAACTTGTAAGTTTAAAAAATTTAAGTACCAATATTGTACTCTCTTACATTTTTAATGCAAATTAGTGTTTATCATAAGTTTAAAAAAAAATAATTTGAGCTTTAGAACTATTTTTGTAATCACAAACGAGATTTTTCAAGCTCGAGCTCGAGTTAATAAATAAGCTGATTAGTATAAAAGTAAAAAAATTAAACGAGCTTCGAGCTCGAGCTCGAACAATATAAAAATATTCGAGTTCAAGCTTGAGCTAACTTATAAAAGTTTATTCGAGCTCAAGTCGAGCTCGAGCCGAGTAGTTATTAAACGAGCCTAGCTTGTTTAGGCTGAAACTCGACTCGACTTGGATCGTTAACACCCCTAATTGCAAGGCAAATTACTTGAATATTTTGGATAGAACATTCAAGTCGTCAATCCTACTTCATTGTGTATTTTATGCATATATTTGCCAAATATTTGGAACACAACTATTGGACAAGTAGACTCAATATGACACCATTTACACAAGTGTGAGTTATGGTCCGATGCATATTCTTATCGTCTTTGAGGAGGATGTCATTATTTTTATATCAATCGAGTGTGATTGAATATGTAGGTTTAAGATAATATCTCTTGTTGTATTTTGATATAATCTTAAAGCTAAACAAATAAGAATCCGATTTCATGTACATACTCGAAAACTTGTCAATTAGATTCAATAGTAATATCAACATAGTTTGAATAATGAATCGGTATATATTTGAAATCTTTCGTGACCCTCACGAACACTCTTTTAAAAGAAAACAAATAAAGATTTTCATAGTGTGTTCCATTAATCCTAAGACTAGTTGTAAGGTGAGATTGATTAATAATGACAAGTTAATTTCTTATTTCAAGATTATCATATATTTTGCTTGTGCGAAAAACTATTTGTTGTTATGTATAGTATGCATAGTTTTTGACATTTTATGAGTATATAAATGATTTTCCTAACCATTCTAATACAACACACATCTTTTGTAAAACAATGAAAGCACAAGCAAAATTTAAAAATACATTTTGTTTTACTTAATTACTAATGTATTAATACAATCTTTTATTTTGTTTAACCAACTCATGGTCAAACAAGTCAAGATGATGAACAGATTTAGACATCTTGTTGGAAGAGAGTTAACGTGTTGGAAATATTTTGGTGACAGGTTTTAACATATGATCTTTTGAAAATATTTTCCCACATGCTTGACAAACTATTGAGCTCTCATTCCTAAGTAGGTTGCTATACTTAAAATGATTTACAAGGTGTTTAGGCTAAATGTAGTGGTGACCGCAGAGGACACCGCCACGTCAGCGTCAACTCAACTTTCTCTCTCCTAGACCACACAGTGACCAAACACCCGTAGTGGTGACCGCACAGGCGACCGAACAAAATTTTAGTAAAAAAACATTACATTAATAATTAAACATTACAAACTAAAATACGGAAATAAAAATACACGGAAGAAAAGACGGAAAAAAAATTATGGAAGATAAAAAATTACAGTAAATTAGTTTGCATTTGTTCGATGCCAAATGTGTTCCACTAGATCGGCTTTAAGATTAAGATGAGTTTCTTCGTCGTGTATTTCTCTGATAACTCGTAGCCTATCTTGTGCCGATCTTACGGGATCATCTTCACGATGTTGTTCCTCCGGATAAAAGTCGGGAGAGATTGCCTTTCCTTTTTCTTTGCGAATCATATTATGTAATATGATGCAAGTGTACATCAAATGCGTAATCCTTTTAAGACTCCTAGACCGTGCAGGAGTTCTTACGATAGCCCATTTTTTCTTTAGCACGCCAAACGCTCGTTCCACATCTTTTCTTGCTGCTTCATGCGCTTGCTTATATCTTATTCGCTTCACATCATTTGACCCTGGCTGCGAAATAGACTTCATAAGCACAGCCCATTCTGGATATATCCCGTCAGTAAGATAATATCCCCATTTATAAGTCACGTCGTTAGCCACGAATGGAACCTCTGGTGCTTTTCCTACTTTAAGATCATTTAAAACAGGGGATTGACGTAAAACGTTAACGTCATTGTTCGAACCTGCAACACCAAAGAAGGCGTGCCAAATCCATAAATCTTGTGAGGCAACCGCTTCTAACAAAATGAATGGCTCTGACCCGGAATCACCCCTACTGAATTGAGCACGATATGCTTGTGGACATTGAGCCCACGACCATTTTGTACAGTCTATGCTGCCTATCATACCAGGAAACCCATGTTTGTTCTCGTGAAAAGCGTAGAGTTTTTCGACGTCAGTTTGCGTAGGCCTTCGCAAATACTCCTCGCCATATAACTCTATAACCCCGTTACAGAAATGCATCAAACAATCACGAGAAGTTTTTTCACCGATTTGTAAATATTCGTCTAGAGAATCTGGAACAGCAGCGTATGCTAGTTGGCGAATCGCGGAGGTACACTTCACTAAAGCAGAGATGCCAGCTTTTCCAACAGCATCACACCCTTCTTGAAAATAAGGGCAGTTAGCAGACAAATCTCGAACAATGCGGGTGAACAGCGATCGGTTCATTCGGAATCGTTTACGAAATAAATAGGCGTTGTAAAATGGTTTTTTAGCAAAGTAAGCTAGCACTAGACGGTCATGAGCACCGTAACGATCTCTAGGCATATAGCTTCGTTGGTATTTTTGGATTGTAGGAGTAGATGCTTGAATAACCAAAGCAGCGTCTATTAAAAAACCGGAGAGTAAACTATTCACTTCCGTTTCATCATCCGTATCATCGAAAAATAAACACTCGGAATTAATTTGAGACATATTGTTTGTAGTGTGTGTTTTTGATAAAAAGTGTATATGTGTGTGAAAATAGGAAAGAAGATGTTGGGTTTTATAGAAAATAAAGGGATAATTTTTTTATAGGAAACAACTTCATTTACTCGGTCTTCTACACGACCCAAACAATTGCAAAGGTTGGGGGGGGACTAGTCTAGTTTGGTCGAGGTAATGGGATGAGCGACCTTAGTTGCTTCCACATGGGACGACCGACCGAAGGTCGACCTTACCATTACATTCAGTCTTATGTAACATTTGTAAATATAACTATCTATGCATATATGCAATGCACAAACAATTTCGCAACTTAACACAAGAGATCTAGCATAATTTCTATTAGGCATAATAAGGAAAACTAGTAACAAATAAATAGTGTACATGGCATATGTGTTTAGATATATAAATAGCTCAATTACAAGTAGCAATACTCACTTAATAATATCTATTAACAAAATAAGAAAATACACATAATCATTTAGCATACACACAAGGATATTCGTCGTCGTTTTGTGCATTAGATACAACGATGTATACTTAGCTCGATTTTATTTAAAAATAAAATAGTTTCCTCCTCATTTTTAAAAATTAATCAAGATCAATATTTAGAAAAGATAAATACACCATTTTTAAAAGATACATCTACTAGAAATGCCCGACTCGAAGGAAAACGTAAAATACAAGTTTTACGTTAGAATGAAACTTAATGTTTTGACCACTATGTATTATTTTACATTTCTGACTTATTTAAGTTTAAAATGAAGTCTTGGAAGTGTTTTTAGAAGAAAGTAGACTCAATTACATTTAAAATGGCAGGCGGCGCGACTTCTACAGACTTATGGTTGATTTTATATGAATTTTTAAAGTTTGCCAAATTCTGCTGAAACAAACAGACGGCCCCCAGAAAGGTGACGGCTCCCAGATATATTAGGGGGTCGTCCTAACATTTAGGGGACCACCACCAGTGACCCAAAAACATGATTTTTGTACAAAATCATTTGGTGACTTAACTGTAGAACGTAGAACTTTAAGAAGTTGTTCCCATACATAAATTTTGTGTTTTAGACATCATTTTTACTTTTAGGACTTAGAAAGATATATCTTGAGACTTTCAAGCTTTTTGAGAATATTTTCATTCAAGCTAGTATATGAGGTATATTTAATCAACAAAACTAGTACGAATCAAGCAATAAAACACTTTTCATATTTATTTAATCCCCCTTCATGGGTAATTTGATACATGGATCGTACTCTATTTTAAAAACCATTTATTTTGAAAACTAGAGCGACGTGGCTTCTTTTTGCCGTTAAGAGGTAATTTTCAATATTGTTATTTGTTTTTCTCACTTTTGTATCAAGGTTTTCAATTTGCCTGTTTATCTTTAATTTGTTTTGTATTACTAGCATGTTACCAGCGAAAAGCAGCGGCTTCAGGGGTATTTAAAATAAAAAACTAAAAATTAATAAAAATATATCAAAATAGATGTTGAATTAAAGAGCATAAAATTTGAGAAAATATGGTGAAATTAAATCATAAAAAATAAAAAGATAAAAAGATATTTCAATATAAAAATAAAGATGATTTTTTAATTTACAAGTGACACATGTCACTTTAAGATGTGTTTCCCTAAAATGAGATAGATGGTCGCACATAACAAAAATTGTTTCATAAAATGAAATAGATGTGTTTGTTGTTAAAAAGGATATTTTCATAAAAAGAAAGAGAAAAGTTTGAATTTTTAGACTTTTTAAATATGAAAATGTCCCAAATACTTTATAATGTAGTATAGATATAAATATAGATATATATTATCTTGGTTGACACATTCATATAGTGAAGTTAGTATTTATCCATATTGAGTTCCAATAGGTTGGCGTGTGTATATATATATATATATATATATATTGAGTTTTAGTCCATTAAAAATAGTCGATCAATGACTTTGCTTTTTAAAATAGTCAGAAATATAACGCTGTTCAAATTATAGAATGCTCGTTGTATTAATAGTTTGGACCTTAACCTTTATTAGTGTCGCGTCGATTAACCTTGTTACATGCCTATAAATTTTGGACACTCAAAGGGCTTAGTTTTTGTTATCGCCCAGGGCCACCAAAATCAACGGGACGACACTAAATTACGTTTAAAATGGCGGGTGACACGACTTCTACAGACTTACGGTTGATTTTATATGAATTTTTTAAGTTTGCCAAATTATGCTGAAACAGACAGACGCCCCCCAGAAAGGTGACGGCTCCCTGATATATTAAGGGGTCGTCCTAACATGTAGGGGACCGCCACCTGTGACCCAAAGACACATTTTTTTGTACAAAATCATTTGGTGACTTAATTGTAGAACGTAGGACTTTAAGAAGTTGTTTCCGCACATAAATTTCATGTTTTAGACATCATTTTTACTCTTAGGACTTAGAAAGACATATCTTGACACTTCCAAGCTTTTTGAGAATATTTTCATTCAAGCTAGTATACGAGGTATATTTAATCAACAAAACTAGTACGAATCAAGCAACAAAACACTTTTCATATTTAATCCTCCTTCATGGGTAATTTGATACATGGATCGTACTCTATTTTAAAAACCATTTGTTTTAAACACTAAGTTATCGATATACTTGATACTCCTTGCAATCATTATCACAATGCAAGTATAAAGTAAAGCGATAAACATAAATAAATAAGTAAAGCAA
>BQNB010149359.1:0-16180 GCA_026074375.1 Tanacetum coccineum | reverse complement strand
TGCGTCGTGGCTGCAAACCTAATAGTTTGCCCCGCCAAGACGCGAAGTTTCACGGCTTTTATCGAACTTGTTCATATTCATCATAGCTTCGTATAGTCAATATCACCAACAGTTTCGTCTCACAGGAAACAAAAGGTATCGTCATCGCCTAAATAAAATCTGTATAAAGCGACTATATGGCTGCAACCGCAAGATGGGTGTGCCTGGCCCACCAAGATACCGAGGACGGTACTCATTTCCGATGGCAGATTTTATACCATTACACAACCACTCGACTTTAAAATTATTATCCGGAGTTTACCATAGCAATTGTGAGGGAAAAAAGTTTGATAACTATATTAATCATACAATTCCACCAACACATTATAGAGCATAAAATATGAGGAATCTCAGAGCCATGAACCCGTAGGTAAAGAGAAGGGTTAACCCGCCATGGCTGCAAATGGAATAATTGCCTCGCCAAGATGCGGATAACCTCGACTCCACACACTTTGCTTATAACCCAGAGCTATGAATCCGCGGGTAAAGAGAAGGGCCAACCCGCAATGGTTGCAAATCCAATCATTTTCCCCGCCAAGATGCGGACAACCTCGACTCTACACTTTCTGATTATAGCCGCAGAATTATTTTTTAACAACAATAATACCATAAAAAAAACTTTTCACCAAAAAGAACAACTCTTTCAGCAAACATTAATTAACTATAATACACATTCATCATTTTTCTCTCTCACAAATGAATCTAATCTTTATCATATATAAAAACAGCATAAATCACATATAGCAGGAACGAAAAAAATCCTAACACCACTAACCCCAATTAAGGCAATAGAATAACACAAATTTCAATCAAACAGCACGCAAAAAGTAATTAAGAACTTACTATCCCCAAAAGTAAAGAATACCATTCAAAGAACCAAACCCTAACAATTGTCACAACACCGTTAGAAAACAAACGTATGTAACCCGTAGTAGAAAGCATATATCGTAATTACTATTCAATTGCCGACGTTTTAGAGAGATTTGGATAATATTTTAACAATACAATTACTGTTCACTCGGTTATTATATTATTAAATGCGCGGTACTGTTTAATTTGTGAGACGAATTACTACAATAAACGTTAGATAGTACAATGAAAGTTCACTTATTATAATTTGTAAAAAATGAAAATGTACAAGCATATCTTACGAATAGATACAAAGGGCTGCTCCGCTGTCGGCCCAACATAGGAAAATATTTACGACTTTTTTACGTAATAAACTTTATTTCTTAAATATACAACACATATCTATCGATTCATTCAGATTAAAAAACACTCGCGGAAATATCTTCGAATTGCTAACAAAAAGAGCACAATATTGTAATACTTCTGACATACATACGATTTTATAAAAAATGTTGAATTTAAAAAAACACACTAAAATACCTAATAACTTTAAAATAAACGGCGCAATGAAAAACCGACCTACGCTAAGTAAAAAAAACTATATAGCAAAAAAAAACAAAATTTTAAACATGAGGACCCAACACATAAGCCAATATAAAAAACCAAAATATTAAACATGAGACCGAAAAAATAAATTCGCAAAAAAAAAAAATTAACGCTACAAAGACCAAAAAAATAAACTCGAAAAAAAAATTAATGCCCTGCAACAACGCGCGAAAAATTAACGCCCCGCAACAACGCGCGGGTAATCTTGCTTGTTCTTGATCAAATATGACGCCGTATTTACGGCAGGCTTCATTCCGAAAACAATAGACCCAGGCCCAAAGTAAAACAAAAAAAAAATCGCCAGCCCAAACAGAGAAAAAATAGAAAACTTACAAAACAGACCCTCAACTTTTAACTATTTACGACTTTTTATATAATAAACTTTAATTATCAAATACATAACACATGTTTACCGATTCATTCAGATAAAAAATACCTTCGGAAAGATCTTCGAATTGCGAAAGAAACGAGCCTAATATTGCAATGCTTCTGACATACGCGGGATTTTATAAAAAATGTTAAAGTTTAATATAAATAGAAAAAAATATTACAAAACGTACCCTCAACTTTTAACTATTTACGATTTTTTTATAATAAAACTTTATTTATCACATGTATAACACATATCTACCGATTCATTCAGATCAAAAAATACTCGCGGAAAGATCCTCGAATTGCGAACAAAACGAGCACAATATTTCAATGCTTCTGACATACGTTCGCTCTATAAATAACGAATACTTTTTTGCCATTTACGACTGTATTTAAAAACAGATTTTGCATTCATATTTATACTTATATGCATACTAAAAGTTTACTCGCTTGCCCAAAAATCCAAGTGACGCCGTTTTGGTCTTTCAAGGCCTGTTAACGTTTATGAACTTTAATAAGTAAATACATTTAGTATATGATCTCAGGTACATGTCATACTATATAAATACGAATACCGCATAATTTGTTAACTAAATAAGTAAAAAATAATATACTCGCCCCAACGACAAATACTAATTCAAATTTCATGATTGTTAAAAAAATGCCCAGTGAAATAAAATACATGTGTTACATACAAGTCAGCCCCGCCGCAACGCGCGGACACATTCCCACTCAATATTCATTCGAAATCGATTCGCAAAAAAATTATGCCCCGCCGCAACGTGCGGGGTATGTTGCTTGTGTAGGATTCGATCACCCTACAACCTGGTTACTAGTGCGGAATAAATCCGATCTTGAAGATGAACATAACCCAGCAGATTATGTATGATAGAAAAAAGAAAAGATGCACAAGAATATAACCCTCAATATTACATGTTTATTGAGTAAAAAAAAAGAATGAATTACAAAACCCCTTCCCCCCTCATCTCCTTTTATAGAGATGAGGGGGAGAACAAACAGGTTGGAAGAATAAAGTGAAAAACCCTTCCCCTCTCACCTCCTTTTATAAAGATGAGGGGGAGGATGGGCTTGGGCCGTAGAAAAACCCAACAACCCTAATATGGATATTATTAGAGTTAAATTTACACTAAACCACCTAACCTATTGACTAAAGTGAATACTATATCTAACAATTTCCTCCTTAGTATCACTATTAGTCAATACCGATACGCAGCAACCTCGACTTGTGCTGGAACCTCGGACCGGGAACCGCCTTTTACCAAGGCACCAGTAGCAATACCTGCTACTAACCTTAGCTCGTATCTTGACTTTGTCAAGAGTCCCTTTAGCCATACTTCCTTCTTCTAAGCCTCAGTAAACGTCATATATCCCACTTCAGTTGTTGACAAAGCCTTCATGTGCTGCAAATTAGCTTTCAAGCTTCTTGCACATCCCAGTATCATCAACCCGTATCCTGTAATTTATCTACCCATGACAGTGATCGATCTTCCCATGGCGTAGTCAAAATCCATAAAAACTTGTACGTCTGTCTGTAATCCACGATCAAACTTATCCAACATACCCACATCTGCAGATGTTATGTCAAGTCTCGTGCAGACCATCTGATACTCCTGGCTTCCAACCGCATATATACATGACCACTTACCTTTCTTTTCCACATCACAATCCCCTGATAGACTACCCTCCAACGACAGTATGGAGTGTCCCTCCAACAAAGTATGCACCAACTTCCCGTTGTAAAACCTGGACTGTGACACCCTCAGAGTATTACCACTCTGATCCTTGACGATCTTCATACCAAGTACATTTCCATTTGCTTTAACCAGCAAACCCTTGGTAACCTAGATCTCAGCCTTGCATCCACAAGAAAAAACCATATCATCTATATAGAGAAATAAATGTATGAACATACCTGGTGTATGCTCCCAGTAATAGTCATCGTTGTCGTCACTGCATTTCTTGCAACCGTTGCTGAGCACATATACATCAGACCGAGCATCCATATCATCTTTCAATCCAGCATCCCACTTGAAAATTATCTCACAAGCAACTGTATTATTGAAAGTCAATAACTCATGTGCATATATCTTATCCACTGCAGCAACTACAAAAGCAGCCTCATTACTGTCTTCTCTATACCTATGATTTCTTTATCCATCTGCAGCAATACAAAAGCCGCCTTCATTACTGTATTCATATATAAACTAAAATAGTTCCCATTGCTGAGTGTGTGCTGCCTATCACGTGCTGAATGTTAAGGTATATTAAATCCTGAGTATGTACTTCATTGTGAACCAATACATGATTGACGCACTTCCAATTGAGGCTTTCCACCTGTCAAATGTATGACCTCTGATGTGGTTCTCACCTCAAACTCACTCTGTGTGTAACGCACTTGCTCTGAACCTTGTCATACACGCGCTGAATCCAATGTAAACGTTTGTTCTTGTATTCCCCACTCTCATGAAGACCCATATTCCTGTAAAGCACTACACGTTGATAAGTATTCGACAATCTAACTTTCAAAGCTTATTTACCATCATATACCTTCGCGGCATCTCACGGATATATGCACTTGGACGTTAACCGTTCAAGCACACCTTGGCGCTCTAATATAGCAACCAGAACCAAAAAAACCCATCATATCTATAGGCTTATTGAAATCCAATCATTGATAGATGAGTGGGGGGGGAAAACCTATGTGTGTAGATATGTAGACCTGGTTATTATCACTCTGCCGCAAAAAAACCTTGGACTATACTCAAAGTGAATCAGAAATAAAACGTTACCTTAGCAAAAAGTAGTCCATTTGTCACATTAACCTACCCTTTTGCTTGATGTAATCCTGATGCAACCCCAAAAACCCCAAATGTTTGGCGACCTATCTTCATTACATTTTTGTACTCAGACCTCTGATTATCCAAGAGAAATCAGATGACATTACGCGTCTTATACTTCCACCCAGTCTGATATTCCTTTTTCCTGACTCTCTTACCTAAGCTGTCCGTGTTTGTGTCGTCTCTTAGGATGTCTTGTACTCCAACGTCTTTTGAGCCTATGCAGGTATCATAGTTAATCTAACCTGAAAAACCCTCAGCTTCACGATCCCCTTGAGCCTCCCTGCAGTTCCACCTCTCAAACCAAACACGATTTACATTCTAAGTACTCAATGACTATTGTGTTTCAAAACCATGACCAAGTTTGTTTGAACCCACACTTGTTTTGAACTCTATAGCTTTTTGTACATATTTCCATCGAGCTTTTCGGATGTTTAAACATAGATATTAATTACTAGCCTATTCTTTTTATAACCTTTGTAACCCGTTTAACCTTTATGAATTTACTACACAAAAACCCGATCTGGCAAAGAAACAATGTTTGTAAAACCTTGCTTTCTCTGATATTTAATACCATAAGATTGAACCCTTCTTAAATATCGATCAACCAGAAACCCTTGGCAAAATACAATACCCCTAGTGCGCGGAATAAATTCCGAATCTTGAAGACAAACACAACTCGAGTCAGATTTATGTATGATAGAAAAGAAAGGAAGTGATGCACAAGAGAATACCTATATCTCATTAGATATTTACATGTTTATTGTAGTCAAAGAAGAATGAATGAAGTACCAAAACACTACCCCTCGCCTAATCTCGCATTTTATAGAGACGAGGGGTTGAGAACAATACAGGTTGGAAGAAGTAAGTGATAAACCCTCTCCCTCCCTCACATTCATTTTATAGAGATGAGAGGGTTGTGTAGGATTGGGTGGGGCATGAAAAAAACCAATACATACCCTAATATGCGCTATAATTAGAGTTAAATTAGCACTAAAACCCCCTAACCTATTTGACCTAAAGTGAATACTTAGATCTAACAGCTTGTGTACATTTTAAAACAGGATGAACCAAAAATGACTTAATATTCTTTGTCACGTGACAAGAAATTCTAATTATACATCAATTTACTTGTTTTCAACGATGATTAGATTATATACTCTTCGCCTTACCATTAGTTACTTTAAACTCTTGTTATTTCATGTTGGATATATTGTTAGGTTTGGTTTCAGCAAGTTATACGATTAGAAAATAGTGTGTCTCTCTATTGTGGGGGCACACGCTGTTAAACACTTAGAGGTATGTTGTTTACTTCAACGATTTTAATTATTTAAATAGTTGTTAAGTGTTAAGTTAACTTGTTTTAACTGTAGTCTTAACAATATATTAAATATGAACCGAAGGGACTTAAAAGTCAAAAACCGAAACTCTCGTCCTCCTCTTAAAAGTGGCAGATTTTAGAGGATTTTAGAAAGGGGTTTGAGTGAAAATTATTTGTGATAATGATAAATGGAAGGAGTTAAAGTTGATCTACAACTAGGGTTGAGGTGTTATATATACACCCATCCCTCTCCCTTATTATTATTCGATTCACTGATCTCACACCGCAAATACACTCGACATAAATATATTCCGTAAAACAAACGCCACAAAATAATATCATTCACTTTGTTTTGCATGTTCTCGTCAGATGTGAAAAGAATAATACTATTTAGTATGCATGTAATTTTTGTCACGTATGCATACTTAAGTATATTATTTACATGCAATATTAATTGCATTAACAGATCCCGGTTCCTTTTGTTTAACTAGTGGGTTTATTTATTTGTGGTATAACTGACCTAGGTTCGGATTCCATGGTGGTCAGTATTGTTGTCCTTCTCTTTTTTTTGGTTCGATCCAAACGTATTACACTTAGTATTTGGATCGGATCTAGAACATGTATTAAACACGGGTTGTTTGGTTTTCAGTACAAGCTCACAAGGGTGCGTTTGGTTATTGATTCAACACGTGGTGTTTGGTTCGTGAAGGTTGACTAGCAATCGACTCGTACTTGTTCGACGTGTTGTGTGAGCAACCGTAGAGGTGGTAATTTAATCACTCGTTTCAAGATCAAGATCCGGCGTAAGTTTATTGATTTTTATCATTAAACAAAAGTTTAGTAAATTACTTGTTTAATTTATATGTGTTAATCTATATGCTAAAACTAGATCCATTCCGCTGCGTACTCGTAGCTAATTGGTTACCTAGATTGTTAAATCCTAACAGTGACATCACGAGTCAACTCGTTTTGGCATTAGGGTTACACTTTTTGAATTATATCATGTCCTGATTGTTCACGCCTAGATTTAATTCATATATATATATTGATCTGCTGCGCTTAATATTTTATTTAATGTTTTCTTGCAAATATGGCAAAGGATTATGCAAATCCTTGCCATACTTATATAAAATTTGTAGATCTAGATCTTGAAAACTTATGATTGCTAAACATAAAAGGAATAAAATTAAATTGTTAATTTAGTATATATGCTCCCTTTTATAAAGATCACACTATATATATAAAAGATCTTGATTTTATTTATGGTAACTAAATTTTTTTATTTTTAGAAACTATATATTTTACATATTTAGTCTGATTTTGTTTCCTTATCCGGCCATAAGACCTACTCAATCACTTTTGTGATGAATGGGGCGATCTATGCACATTGATGAAAACTAGTGAGGGTCTTATGGTTTTTCAAGTGGGGAAGACTCGCTTGAGAACTCGGATTTTACATGTTTACTTGTTAATTTAATGTCATCTTATGTATTTGTCTTATGCATAATTTACTTGTTTACTCGTTTACATGCCTAAATTGTATGCAATATGGACTAATACCTAAAGAAAGATGATATTAAAACTAGTCTATTAATTACACGTTTAAATACATGCTCATTGTGACCTATTATTTGTTTCGTGCAAAATTTGATTTTTGAGAAAATTAATAAGACTATAAAATATGAAACTTGATTTTAAGATTAAAAATTGGACGCTATGGACTCATGAGAAGTACGACTCATCCACTAGAACAAACTATAAGAGAAGTTTAAGGAGGATTTTTCCTAAAGAACTCAGGTTTTTAATACGCTTCGCGCTGACCTGATTCTCCGTTTCTTTGTGCGTTTGATTTGCATACCCCTTTGAAAATCCTAAAGAACTACAGTGTCATTATTAAAGGTTTTAAAAATTAGTGCTACAAAGTTGATTTGCATGCCTCTTTGTACACGTCTTTTTTTACACATTTATGTGCATACCCCTTTGAAAATTTTAAGTCTATGCCAGCCAACCAGGAACACGTGCATTTGGCTTGTCCGTTTTGGTCAGACCTTAGGGCCATTCTAACCCATGATGAATTTCGTGGACTAGTCAGACCTCTGGCGATTTTTGCGCGTTCTTGTTTGGTCGACTTAATTCGAGTAGGCTTGGTCAGACCTTGAACCCGATGCATAAGATGATACTAAACATACCCTGGACCCGAGGCATAAATGAATTAAACATGCCTCTTAACATATTACATCGACTAATGTTTTGACAAGATCATAAACCTAAGAGTTTGCATTATAATGCATATTAAACCTCCTCGCATACCTCTTGCCCTACTTGTTTTCTCACTGGTTAGACCTCTGGTACACCAAGGTAGGAGTCAAGGATGGATCTTAGTCATAAATTAGTGAATAATTGGGTAGTGTATTCTATTAAGAATTTAATTATCAAAAATACTAAAATTGAACTTTCTATGTTCTGATTAATTGTGTTATTGCAACATAATTCGTAAACGAAAGTTTATTTTCTCATAGAAGACAGACATAGTCTCTTTTCCTGATAAGAAAAGTGAGACTTACTCCTATCTCTTCTCATTGGTTGACAAGAATAAGATAGGGTTATAATTGAATTATTATCAATTATATTTAAACTCATTTTTAGTCTTTCATTACCCACTTCCGGTTATGAAATCTTTGAAAGCTAAAATATTTGTGTAACTTGAGAACATTTTATCTATAGCTACCAAAATAATGACATCTTGCACTTGTCATGATGTATGAGTTTAAACCGCATGAGTAAAGAAAATTGCTAGCAGGTCTTCTAAGTAAATTTTCTTGGACTCATTTCATTCCTTATAATGCTAAACACCCTTGTGGCTAGGCAGACCGATTAAGGAGGAATTGCATACTAAAATGTTTAAGTTAATGAAAGCATGAATGGCTAGTCCCTCATCTATATAAGTAGAACTCCATATACCCTGTTCAATACCTAAGTACATTGCTACTTGTAGGCATTTTAAGAGAGTAGGAAAGTAAATAAATCGCTATTTGTTTTCTACTGGTAATGTAACACTTACAATGTTGACAAATCCAGTGAGAGCTTTACGAGGTTGTCAATTTCAGTGGGAGCTATAAGACATGTTCCTTGGTAGTTGCCATATTATTTCTAGCTTGCTTTGAAATAATTCATTACTTTCCGAATATGAACGACCGTAGTTTAAGGAAAATCGCATTTTATTTTATAGATAACATGTTGCCTTTTCGATGTTGTTTTCCGAAACGTTATCTATAGAATAATAATTCACAATTCCTTATTAAATGTTCTGGTTTGAAATCTACTTGTAATATCTATGACACTATCATATTGTTTATACTTTCGAGCGCGTGTCGTATTGTATTAAATAATGTTTCCCCGTATACAAGTGGGAGAAATCTTAAGTGTGTGCAAGGAACAACATATAACGATATGATTATTGGTTTTTCTTGACCGCAAGGTAAGGAAGCTAATCATTTTACTAGGACTTGAACACACAAGATGTTTGTTGTCTTATTACAATTAAATATCAAGATATAATAGTAAGCTACTGCGACATTTTGACTACATGTTTTAGTCAATATACTTATGGTTAAATTATATAATCATAATTACGAAGTATAAAATTAACTTGAAATTACTATTGAACTCAAGAGTTTGCGTTCATAATTACTTTAGTTAAAATAATTATGTTCTTGTTAAGACATAATTATAAAGTTCTTGAATTTATCAATGACTCATAACATAAAGTAAGTAGTAAAATTATTATGTCTTCTTGATTAACACATGAACAATAAGGTCCTTGAATGATTCAAAGACTAATAATGTAGACTTGACATATTTTGTTTTCTTGAAACACATGAACATAGAGTTATGTACTATTTAAAGATATATACGTTATAGCATGCACTTGGTTTTAAAATACTTTGTACTCAATTTGGCTTGACTCAATTGGTGAGTATTTGATCCAAAGAGAATTAAGCTATCTAAGGAATTCTGATGGAGTCTCACAATTCCAATATTCATAGAATACCACATTATTATGGTATGTCTAATGTGTTGAAACAAACTATATTCATATTGTTTGATTTCTAATAACTTTAATGGCTTTACCTCAAAATCAATCAAGGTTAGAAATTTGCGTGTGTCATGGATACACTCAATATAGTTTCAACCAAGAAGGTATTTAAGACATTATCTATTAACGGATTGGGATGAATCCCACTATGTCTTGATTAAAGTTCTAAAATTTGTTAATATCTTATGAAGCATATTATTAACAAGCTAGAGATGAGAACTGTAAAATGTATTTTGTTGTCCCAATTAAGAACAATTTATTGTTGCTTAAATACTTAGTATTTAGAGAAGTATCTCTTCTTACAAAAGTAAGTGGGAGCATCTATAGATCTTGAAGATATTCAAGAACAAAATACATAACCTTCTGAATTCACTTGCTGATGTCATACTAAGGTTAAACATGAAAATGTCAAACCAAAGTATAATGTAACTCTCATTCATAAATCCGTAAGGATGCCTCATCAATGGAATGATATTTTTATATCAATGCTGAGGAATATTAGTTAAAGGGTCATTATAAACCTGCTAACTAAATAAGATGAATTATCACATCTTGAATCTGATAAATATCTTAGAATTATGAATGACAAGATGCAGTCCTAAAAGGCAATCAATGTTTTAAGCTTGATTGATCTTTCACCAAACAGTAAAATGTAAGGTTAAAATGAGTTTTTTTTTAAGAAATGCTCATAAGGATAAAATTATATACATGTTAATGCCTGACTGATGACAAGAGTTTTTAATCTTACTCAAGCAATTGACTATGATTAAATCTTTCTTTTCTACACGCATTAATTATATAAAGATAACTAATTGTCATACATGTTTTCTTGAATTTGACATATGGCGAATTAAGGATCATAACTCTTTCCTTAATGATTACCTTGCGAGGACGATGTGTAATCAAAAAGGGTTATGAGTCTATATTTGTAATATGACAATTAAGTTTTATAACTCTTTTCTTTATGATTACCTTTTGCGAGGACGGTGTGTAATCAAAAGGTTATGAGTTTAAAATAATCTTTATAAAGTATACAAGATAATAGAATCCGTGTGGATTGGATCATGCATCTAGGAGCTGAGATCTTAAGTTTAATCACAATATGGTTTCTGATTAAATTAAGATAACTCTTGAGTATACCTGACATCAAGTGGGAGCACTATGTTTTTCCTTAAAATTCATATGTTGTGTAACATATTGAAAGCATCATTCCATCAAAGCTAGATATTAATCCTTAGATTGGAATGAAATTTCACTTGGCAATTTAGGAAATAAAACAAACGACCTTGGAATAAATGTTTAATGAAATAAACATATGCGGAAATTAAGTCCAACACAATGCAATACATCATTGAAGCAAGTCTTAAATGATATATTTCACTTGAGATAATTTATTACATGGATGGAAACCTTATGTTTTTAACTAAGGATTCATCATCTATATATATTATATTGTGTATGTGTGTAGATTGTTACTTTTAAGATGAGCTAACAACAACAATATCTAATCAAGAGTATTTAGATAACAACATCTAATTGAGAGAATTTAGATGACTGTTAAAACAAATGTTTACGAATTATATAAGGCACACTTTTGTTTGTGTACACACGATGCTAGAGAATAATCAATCCTAGTTAAAGTAGGATTTCATTTTTTATGATAAATCTACTAACTGGATATGCTCGGCTAAGAGCATTGTTGCATTACATATTAAAGAATGAGAATACTTTACATTTTAAGAAACTATAAAGATGACTGTCTGAGATAGGTATGTTGTTGACTTTAAATACCCCATTAAAGGTACTGTCACATTTCTATACTATGATACTTGCAAAATAGTATGCAAATATACATACGATACTCATCATATCATTCAAATCCTTCATAAATTTATGAATTTGAAACAAGTATTCGGAAAGTTTACTCAGATAACTATTTAGCTGTCTTGTAAAGAAAGAGTTGAGAATGTTGAAAACATTGGACTTCAACTTGCTAATTAGTTTCATGCATATCTGTTTTAGTATTTGGATAATTGAGATTGTAAGACAATTTTTACTTTATGGATAAATGAAGATACGTGGTATTTGTCATCCATACATATAATAATTGTTATCCTATATTTGCATGTTTAATCTTTGAATGATTTTATCATTCTAAATATGTCAATTGTCGGTTAATATTATAGGAATAAGTGTTACATAAGGCAAATATGAGTGTTGGTTATATTCTTTGAATATACGGATTGTTCCCGCCAAACTCATGTGTATTCACAATGGATGCATATTGGATACCCCAACCTTTGAATATTTACTTTTGGATCCTAGTCATGAGTAAGATATCGAAAATGGTTTAAATAAGTCGTCCTTAGACATGAGTAAGATATCGAAAATGGTTTATCGAAAATGGTTTAAAACCATATCAAAACGTCTTTTTAATTAATGGGCTTGTTACTGTAGCAAGTTCATGATGTTTATTATTTTCTAGAATTTTTGTAGAATTTTCCTAAGTGTTTAAATGGGTCTGCTCAAGCTAAACTTTTTGAAGGTCGAATCAGGTCAAATTCTGGACACTTTGTGATGTTGAATTTTTATAAAATGGTTACACTCACTATTATTTTTATCCAAAAATCGTAGAAGCTCACAACTCATTGGGGAGCTATGGGATGTAAGGAGAAGAACTAATTAGGTGATCTTGTGACTATAAAAACTGAGTAAAAAGCAGAAAGTTGAGAAGTAAAGTTTGTGAGGTAATTTGAGGTTAGCAAGTATGAGGAGTATATAGAAGAGTTGAATCAAGATAGGATATAGAGTATCCATCGTTGTGATTGTTACATCGACTTGGGTGTGTGACCTAATCGATGGTAACATATGTGTGTATTGTTTTGTTTAGATTCTTTGCAAGATTAAGTGAAGGAATTGGAATTTGCTTTGCATCAGGTGAGTTTTACAGTCCCACTTTTTACTTATATTTTGGGATGGAAATGATGCAAAACTGTTTTTGAATTATGAACCGTGATATGTGTTTTTAAGTGTCGAACTATATGATTGCTATGTGCTATTGCTATGTGATATGAATTGTGGTAAGGCATGTGTATGTGAGGATGACATGACCTTGTGTGAGACCCGAACGGACTTAGCTAGTCAAGTGGGTCAGTCTTGCGCGAAGATATTATGGGACGGAGGGGTACGATCCACCCCAGATACGAATCTTGTGGGTGTCATTTGTTGACCGGCCCAATAAGATTCTAGAAGAGGGTTTTGGAATCAATTTAAGAGATAAGGGATGAGAGTTGTATTGTGATTAGAATTATGAGGGTATCCTAGTTTATCTACAATTAGGGTTGAGGTGCTATATAAAAACCCTATCCCTCTTTCTCTTATTCACTCGTCATTCACAAAACTAATCTCTCACCGTCCCTTATTAATACCACAAAAGTATATATTACTTTTCCATACAGTAGGTCCACCTATTGGTTAAAACATAAAACCATAAAGGTTTTTGTTGTTAACATGCATGTTGCTTTGAAACAAAGATACTAATCTTTGTTTATTTGGTATTAGTGGTATTTGACTTTTATATCCACGTAATACTATTTAGTATTCCATTGTATTTAAAAGCAAGATCAAAACACTTAGTTGTTTGTTTTTCGGTTCAAGTAAATAAAGCATACACCATCGGTGTTTGGAGCTCGTGAAGTTACGACTAGCATTGTTGCGTACTTGTTCGACGTGTTGTGTGAGCAACCATAGAGGCATTTGTTTTAGACCCTTTAGTATTCCATAATAATCGCTAAATGGTACGCTTTCCTTATTTAATATGTGTTAACCTACTTGCCATAACTAGATCCATTCTGCTGTGTACTCGTAGCTAATTGGTTACTTAGATTGTTAAATCCCAACAGATAGCATTATCCCATTCATTTATTCCTTATTTAGAGTGTGCAAAACTTGGTCTCAAGCAGGAAAACAAAACCTACACCTCAGTGGATTGGATCCAAACTGGTTAGGTATATTCTGTTCTTGGTTCCTGAATTGTGAAAAAAATTTGGTTCTCGTTTCAGTCTGACTGCATTTAATTTTGGTCAGGTTTTTCTTTTGACTTTACAAAACTAAGTCGTTTAGGCAAAAAAATACGCCTGCAATAAGGTTGAGCTTGGTTCTTGCAGCTCCTGAAAGAGGCTACCTCTTTGCTTCTATTTGACAAATTTACTATGACGACTTCGGTGGTTGACCTTCTTGCACCAAATAACTCTCTCATGGATGTTCCTGAAAAAGCTAAATTAGACATAACATGCCACAAGAGCTATCCAAAACGAGAGGTGATTTGGCAACTATAAGAACCTTTTTGCTAGTGCATTTGCGGCCGTAATTTTTATTGATTGTTCTAATGGGTATCCATTAGGATTTAGCATAAGAAATTTAGAATTGTTATTGTTTGTGTGTATATGCATATGTGTACCTCGGTACATGTATGTACAAGTCATCGACTTCAGTGTATGGCTCCTATTGATTTGAGAACACAACTTTATACATTACGAACTGACGATCAGAGCTATACTCAAATAACACAAGTCCCTTGTGAGACTCTGCTGCAACTATTACTGTATATTGAGAGGCGGAGATCATTGAACTAGGGAATAAGACTTGAGTCCTGATTAAGGTATTAGATTTAAATTCTTCATCAACTCGTTAGAAGTCTACACTCGCTAGTTTGAATAACCAAAGCTAAACTTTTGGTAAAAAGTGAAATAAAGTGAACAAGAACATAAAAACAAGTTTCTTCTGAAACTATAGTAGACATCAAGAAACCTGATTAACTCATCAATTACAATTTTGAACAACTACAATGATCATAACAACAACAAAATATTGAACTGTGATTCTTATGAAGTTATATATAGTACATATAATAATTTGTATTCCGCAGTTTATAGATCTAACATTACATCGCCTCGTTAATTAAGTGAAAGACCAAAATAAAAACCTACACCGTCAATGCGGTAGCCCTGCACATCGGGCAACTATTCTTGCGTGACAGCCAACTTATAACTTATAAGGCAGTCGACATGAAACGAATGCCCACATTGCAGTTTTCCAATTTTCTTGTTTTCTTGATATTCACCGTAACAGATAGCACAAGTATCAATTTCTTTTTTTTCGCCTTCACACTTTCCACCAATCTCTGTTTTTAGTGTGCTCACTTGTAAATGCTCCATAATCGTTTCCTCTGATAAACCTGAACTACTGTTGTCGCTGGTATCTGGTCCTACTGCACGATGCATATCCTCCCACTCGTTCACTTCGTCCATATCATCCTCCGACTCATTCACTTCGTCCGTATCATCCTCCGACTCGATCACTTCATCCGTATAATCCTCCGACACCATTTCGTTCATGATCCAACCGTATTCGTCTGAATCATCCGACTCTGAGTCGCTCATGATGTAACTGCCTTCCGAAAAAGCATCACCCGAATTATTCATCCAGTTGTATCCTGGCGTTGGTTGATCTCTTGGTATGGAACGAATTTGGTCGATTCCGATATCAAAAGTTCCATCAAGCATGGCTACATCTTCATCAAGCTCCATCGTTTGGTTAAAAATATCACGCATTGATGCCGGAAACATGTTGTTTTGTAGCTGATGATTGGTTTGGTTGTGATATGAAGCCATCTTAACAACTATCTTGAACCTAAATTAATAAACTCAACAAAGCTTAACAAATATAATAGAGCGATAACTAATAAGAAGAGAATGATGCGATCATAATTGTAAGTTGTTGTTTTCTTAAATATATATATATATGGTTTATAAGTCGGTCCCTTGTACCACAAGAAGTATCTTAACGGTCGGATACCTGTAGATTATACGCATAATCTAATGATAAAGAATTAAATTTACGAGTGCCCTATTTTATTTTTCAGGAGTCATTTAATTTTTAAGGAGTCAAATTAAACAAACCGAATTTATTTTGCTGATGTGGACCGGCGTTACACGGTGTTATCATACCGCCCAACCCAAAAAGGTAACGGCGTTACGC
>BQNB010149358.1:0-10121 GCA_026074375.1 Tanacetum coccineum | reverse complement strand
TTAATTATGTAACCATGATAATAGTTTTTGTCCTGGAGTTGTGTTTCGGAGATGGTACTTATTTGGGCGAGTCGAAGTCCTTTGGTAAAAAAACATGTACAAGTGAGGTACTTTTTGAACACTCCTTTTTTTAAAAACATGATGAACTAGTATTTTTCAACGGCTACATCGTTTAGTGTCAAAAGTTAGGTATTATAAGATACATCTAAACACCAAATTTTGTTGAATATATTTATTCAATCCGCGTTCGGAAAAATGTTTTTATTATCAAAATATAAATTCTTTTGTATCGGTATTATTGCGTTTGGTTACTATGACTTCAAATTTTTGGAAAACTTTATTATGACTTTAATACAAAAAATTAAAAAATAAAATAAATAAATAAATAAAATTTCTTTATTTTACGTTACTTGAAATACATCTTTAGTAAAAAAAAGAAAAAAAAATTATTTTATCACGATTCATGTTGGAAACTAACCTTGTTGTAAGTTACTACGAAATACAAACTTTTTGCAGACGTATCTCTTTGGATGACGACTATTATGAAAGAATTGAAACTATATAAGTGGAAAAGTTTATCTCTTACTCTATATAAACATTTGTGGCATTTCTTCTTTGCACAATAGTTATTTCAATAAATTTTAAAGTTGCATTGCATTTGCACGGTACTCGCACTATACTTTGGTCAAATTACTTACTCAAATGAATGTTGTAAACAATTTTAAAAACCATACCTCTGAGAAGAAACACAAGCAACTCAGTAACGAATCGTAGAAACCAATCAAGGTACATCCGTACCAAACGAACCTAAAGCAGACACGAGCTTTATTCACTGGAAATTTGAGACAGTTAAAAAAAAAATCCTGATTTTGACTTATGAGAAGTTAAAAGAGGTATACTCTATTAAAATGCTAATGACCCTAAGTTAAAGCGAGAGAGATAAGGACAAACTAAGTATGCAACACGTAAGGTTGCAGTTATAGGACATCTAAGTCTTGTGGTGTTAAGAAATTCTTTGGAACTGAAAGAGCAGTTGGCCTACTATCATGGCTAGAAGAAATGGAGTATGTGCTCTACATTAGCGAGTGTCCCGCAGAAAGCCAAGTCGAATTCGCGTCTTGTATGTTGCAAAGTCGCGCCTTAACTTGGTGGAACACACTAGTTTAGACAAGAGGTCAGGCAATTGCTATAGCCCAACCTTGAGAGGACCTAAAGAAGTTGTTAAGGGAGGAATACTGTCCGGATAATGCAATCAAGAAATTTAAGGAAGATCTCTAGAATCATGTTATGAATGGAGCTGATGTTGATAAGTACATAACCCGATTTCATGAGTTGGCTAGACTAGTGCCGCACACGGTAACTCTAGAAAGCAAGCGTATTGATTGCTACATTCGGGGTTTAGCTCCTGCAATTAGAAGAACAATGGAAACCAGCCCGTGTTAGAAGTTTTTCCATTGCTGCTAAGGAAGCCCAACAAGATCTAAACGTCATGACGAGTACTTTTTCTTTCATCGATCATTTTCTACCGTAATATTCGATTCCGAATCACCTATTTTAGTTTTATTTCTACTGACTTCTTTTCATTGATTAACTCGAAAACCTAGAGCAATAAACCCCTCTTTACGAAATTTAAATTGCTAACGGTCTAAAGTTAGAAACCAACAAGGTTGTCCGCGGATGTGGACTAGAACTAGAATGTCATACGTTCATCATCGACTCGATTCCTTTTGGACATGGTAGTTTCGTCGTGAACGTAGGAATGGATTGGTTGTCAAGGCCTAGAGCTAAGATAGTTTGATATGAGAAAATAGTCTAAATTCCGTTATCCAACGGAGAGATTTTGGAAGTTCATGGAGAACATCCGGAAGGAAAACAGAAATAGTTGAAGACTGTGAAAGCAAGTGAGCTGAAACTCGAAGACATCCTTAATGTATGTAACTTTCCTAGAGTGTTTCCAGAAGATCTACCAGGTTTACCCTCGTTACGTGAAGTTGAATTTCGCATAGATCTTGTCCCTGAAGCCATGCCTATTGCAAAATCACCTTATCGTTTGGCACCTACGGAAATGCAAGAACTGTCCAACCAACTTAAAGAGCTCCAAGAAAAATGTTTCATACAACCTAGTTCTTCACCCTGGGGAGCACCGGTGTTGTTCATGAAAAAGAAGAATGGTTCGTTCCGCATGTGTATAGACTATCGAGAGTTGAACAAGCTAACTGTCAAGAACTGCTACCCTCTTCCTAGGATCGATGACCTATTCGACCAACTGCAAGGGTCACGGTATTTTTCAAAAATAGACCTTCGATCTGGCTAACATCAGTAGAGTGTATGCGAAGAAGATATTCCCAAAACTGCATTCAGGACGAGGTACGAACATTTTGAGTTCACAGTCATGCCCTGTGTACTGACTAACCTTCCCGCGGTTATTCATGGAGCCTTATGAACCGCGTAGTAGGCCGAATCATGACAAGTTTGTCATTGTCTTATATTAATGACATCTTAATTATATTCAAAATCCAAGAAGGAAGCATGTGCCACCTGAAATTAATACAAGAATTGCTTGAAAAGAGAAATTGTTAGGAAGCTTCTCGGAAAAGTGAATTTACTATAACAGGTTCGTTTCAATCGACATGAGTGAACAGTGAAGGTTAACATAAGGATTCCGCATTAAAATTTGAAGCAGTAAAGAACTGGAAGCCCCCAAAGACCCCAACCAAGATCTGTTCATTCTTAGGATGACGGGATATATAACGATTTATCGAATGACTCAACGACGACAGTAATGTCATGGGTACAAACTTCTCGAAGATTGAAAAGCCTCTCACCCTATTGACTCAAAAGGATAAGAAATTTGAGTGGGGCGATGAGCAGGAGAACGCCTTATTAGGACAACTGAAAGGACATGTTTATGATCTCTTATTTCAGGCACTGTCCGAGGGCAACAGTATGATTTATGTAGTTTACTGTGAACGCATCGAACCCAAGGTTTTGGTTGCTTTTGATGCAAAAGAACTAGTAATTGCAACGCATCCAGCAACTCAAAATCCAATGAGAAGAACAACACCATTGTCCTGATTTAGTTGGGCTGTAGTATTTGCTCTCAAAACCTTGAGACACTATTTATATGGAACAAGGAGCGTGATCTACACCGATCATAAGAGCCTTCAGCACATTTTTGATCAAAAAGAATTAAATATGCGTCAGAGACGATGGATAGAACTTTTTAGCGATTATGACTGCGAGATTCGCTACCATCATCATGCAAGAGCGAATGAAAGTAGCTTATGCATTGAGTAAGGGAGAAAGAACAGTTTGAAACCAGAAACGAGCTTGAGTTATGAGCAGGCAATTCAACTCGTAGCAAGTAAGGCTAGGATACTGGAAAGCTCAAGCAAAGCTTCCAAAATGCGTCACCACTCAGCAGAAATGTTGAAAGGATTGGATAAGCAGTTTGAGAGAAAAGAAGATGGCATGATTAATCTTGCCGAAAACGAATTTGGAGTATGCCAATTTATGGCAATATTGAGAACTTTGATAATGAAAAGAAGCCATGCTACCAGGTATTCTATACATCCTAGAGCCGACAAGATGTACTATGACCTACGAGGCCTATATTGGTAGCCTGGAATGAAGAAGGAGATTGCCATGTACGTTAGTAAGTGCTTGACTTGCTCTAAAGTCAAAGCAGAACACTAGAAACCCTCGAGATTACTAAACCATTGGGATATTCTCGAGTGGAAATGGGAGAACATCATAATGGACTTCATAAACAAGTTACCAAGAACCCGTAGCAGACATGACTCGAGTTGGGTCATAGTCGATCGACTAACCAAATCTGCGTATTTCTTAGCGATCCGTGAAGACTACAAATGGAAAGGTTTGCAAGTTTGCACATCGACGAAATCGTAGCAAGGCACGGTGTGCCTGTGTCAATCATATCTGATCGTAATAGTTATTTCACATCAAGATTTTGGCAATCACTACAGAAAGCATTAGGAATGTGACTGGATATGAGTACCGCTTACCATCCACAGACTGATGGTCAAAGTGAGTATACCATTCAAACATTAGAAGACATGCTTAGAGTTTGTGTAATTGATTTTGGTGGAAACTGGGATACTCATCTACCCTTAGTAGAATTTTCATACAACAACAGCTACCACACGAGCGTGAAATGTACTCCTTTTGAAGCCTTGTATGGAAGGAAATGACGAACACCCATAGCTTGGGCAGAAGTAGGAGAAAACAAGCTGATTGGACCAGAGATTATTCAAGAGACTACCGAAAAGATTGTTCAAATCAAGAAAAGACTAAAGACTGCACGAGATCGCTGGAAGAGCTATGCCGATAATCGACGAAAGCCGTTAGAGTTCAACGTTGGTGATAAGTACTACTCAAGATGTCTCCTAGGAAAGGCGTGGTACATTTCGGTAAGAGAAGCAAGCTTTCATCAAGATACGTAGGACCGTTCAAGATTGTCGAATGAGTCGGTCCAGTAGCTTATCGGCTGCGCTTACCACAAGACCTTGTAGGAATTCATGACACGTTTCACGTGTCAAACTTGAATAAATGTCTAGCCGACGTAAATTTGCACGTACCGATAGAAGAAGTCAAGATCGACGACAAACTACATTTTGTTGAAGAACCTAAGGAAAGCATGGACCGTGAGGTCAAGAAGCTGAAAAGGAGTCGGATTCCTATTGTAAAAGTTTGATGGAATTCCCGACGAGGACCAGAGTTTACTTGGGAACGAGAAGACAAGATGAAGCGCAAGTATCCGCAACTGTTCACGAGCACTACGGCCTAGGACGAGCAACTAAAATTTCGGGACGAAATTCCCTTTAACATGGGAAAACTGTGACATCCGTTAATTTTGAGGTCAGTAACCGAAAGCAAACGTATGATATTAGACCCTCTTAATTATTTATGGATTCACTTTTATATGGTTACATTACTCTTAGCATTTAACGCTTAATTTTGGTGCAACTCAAGTTTCAAGTAAATGTTTATCCCGAGCTTTAAATTCTATTTTCTAATTTTATAGAATTTATTTTATTATTCTTAGTTGATTTAGCAAAAATCGTCGTTTTAAATATTCGTGAGTCGAGCTTTGGATAATTATTCGTTTTAACGATCGAGAGATCAACAACTCCATATTTTAGCCTCGAAAGCTCATTTATTTTTATTTTAGTACTTTTCGACTTTTCCCGCGTTTGGCCAAAACCGCGTCAAAATCGTGTTTTTACAAATTATAACGTGTCAATTCATATTAACAAAAAAAAAATATGAACCCAAGCCCATAAGAGGGGCTGGTTACACCAAAACCAAACCAACGTCCCCTTAATTTTTTTTATAAATATGGAAGCTAACTAGTTATTAACCCATATATATATTCCATCATTACTCCACTTTTTCCATAAAAAACACACAAATCCAACAGCCAAGAAAAAAACTCGGTCGTCCCCTCCTTCTCTCCTTACTGTGCGACGGAACTCCCTCCAAAACCACCAACATCATCACCAAAAATCCCTAAAATCCATCCCATTCAATCCCAAATCAATTATAAACTAAACCCATCACTCTTTTCAATTAAAATCCACCATGCATAAGATTTTCCTAAGTTCTTGATTTTCTTGATTATTAATTTTGAAGGGTTTTGATCTAATTGAGGGTAATTAGAGTAATAAGGGTTTGAATGCAAGTAATTTTACAAGATTTGGAACAATAAAAAGTTTGGGTTTTGAATTTTGAGGGTTGTTTGGATTCGGCAATAACAAGAAACCCAAGAGGGTTTGTGGGTTTTGATTTTTCTTGCATTCCTAAGTGTTTGTAAGTATTTTTGTTTACCTTTTTATGTTGATTGAATTACATATTGTGTGCATGTATTAAATTTTATATTGAGAATTCATGGATTGTGTTGCATGTTATGTTTTGAGGTAGATTATTGGTTTGAGGAGTTAGTGGAAGGAGATAGGCTAGTTTAGGAGCGTTGGCGATGTTCGCGACGCGTGAAATTGAAGTATTGAAGGGGTTTAATGTCACAACCCGTAAATTTCCGATCAATAATTTAGCCGTTTCCGGTCGAAATTTGAATTTTTAAAGTTTCGTTAAATTTTTACGTTTAACCGGGAAGTTGTTCCGTTATTTACTGAGAATCATAAGTGATCTGTGCATCCAATCATCGTAGTCTTTCGTCAGTAGACACATTTTTACGTTTTAAATTAATATTTAAAATTTCATAATTTTCTGTGATGTCGTTACTCGTTTTCGTTAGTTGTGTGATACGTTCCTTACTTGATAAATTTATGCATACATGAAGCTATGGAAATTAAATCAAACATGAAGCACTAACTCTTGGATGGTGGAGACCACATTGGTCCCCCGCTTGGCTCATCCCAACCGAATACACACACATACATGTCTAGGATTCCCATTTTGAAATTTGAAATTGAAGACAAGGTTCCAACAAAATAAGAACAAGGACATGTACTCACCAAGTTTGATTGGTATATCAAATTGGTCCCCCTTGGGGCTTGTCACCTTGTCGTCACCAACACACACCCACACACACTCTTGCTATTTGTTTTTGCTTACTAGTTATGCTAGTGCACACCATGTAAACACGAACGGGTCATGCCAAAATTTTGTAAAAATTATATACTTAGAATAAATTGTGAAAATATATTCTATAAAACTTTTCCGAAAAACATATTATTTATAAATGATAAATAATATACATACTTAACTTATATAAATAAATTAAAATACTTATTTACATTTTCTACTTACGTATTTAATTTAAAAACCGACAATTAAGCGTGCTCGTGTAGCATAGGTGACCTGTCGGGAAATGGATAAATTAAAGATATTAAAGCATCATTATCAAAAGGTTTTAAATTAATATTTGGGTTTATTGGGTAAAGAGCCAAACAATACAATAAATATGTGTGTGTGTGTATATATATATATATATATATATATATATATATATATATATATATATTATGTAAATATAAATACATAGTTTTATATATTTAATATTACTGTATACCAACAACCACATTAAGATCACTAACATTTTATTAACAAAGTATTTTTAAGTAAACTTTGATGCATCATCCGCATTTTTCCTTCATGCCAATTCTAAGACAAAACCTATATCCTCTTAGGTCGCATTCGTGTACCATCGTTCGTTTCGGTGTGATCATATTTCAAGATATTTACTCTTTCATTTCACCAACTCGAGGTGAGTTCATAGCCCCACTTTTACTCGTTTTGAATAAATGTTTTATAACTTGGGGTAAGAAACATTGCTGGATTTTTAAACTGGACACAAGTACTATATGTAACACCCCCAAATTGGGTCGCAGCGGAATATAGGTCCGGGGCGTGTTACTTTATGGATCAACAACACATAATTACTGTAACCGTCCTTTGGTTAAGTGAGCGCGAGTGAATAAATAGATCTATTGGGACTAATTATCCCTATCCGGGTAAGAAGCACTTACTAGTTCGAGTTTGCCAAGAACTAACGGATATATGTCATGTCGAAACTAGTTAGGTGGTCTTTGGTCGGACACCTGAAGGGCAAGCCTTATATAGCACTATACATGCTATCTTTCAGTATTAGCTTCGGTGTCATGAGCTTAGCGCAACGTAAATACCTTTTTATGTGAAGTTGTATCTGTTATAACTGTCGCATACATGTTGATAAACTTGTGGTCCACACTAATTACATTTGAAATAAACCTATGAATTCACCAACTTTATGTTGACGTTTTAAGCATGTTTTTCAGGTACTTAGCTTTGGACTTCTCTGATGTGCTATGTGGAGTCTACGTGCAATATGATATCATCTTTCAAGACTTTATTATCATTCATACTCGTTGTCTTTTGAAAACTTAATTATGCTTCCGCAACGTTTTAAATTTCATTTCAAATCTTGTAAGACTTATCCATTTTTAATAAATACAACGAGTTATGATTTTCAAAACGTCCATTAGTGGTCGTTCTTTGTACTTTGTGTGATGTATATTATGACGTCACGCCCCCGGACACGTATTCCGTCCAGGCCCCGTTTGGGGGTGTGACAGATTGGTATTCAGAGCCAAGGTTATAGAGAACCAGGTAGTATATACTAGGTCTGGTCTATAACCAGTATGTGATCCTTACGTGCTTTTATGTGTGCCTTATACGTGCTTTTGCTATGGCGTATACGTGAGTATCATTTTGCCTTGAGCATGCTATGATATGGGTTTACCTCTGCCCTGTGTTTATCGTTCCCTGCGTTATGTTTCTTTGCGTTTATTTTTGCCCTTGAGCTCTATTTTGCTATGAGCTTACGTTTGTCTTGTGTCTGTTCTTCTCTGCGTTCACGTTTGCCTTACGTATATTTCCCCATTTACATATATGGAAGTTGTATATATGTATGTATATATATATATTTAACTTTCCTAAGACATTGTGAGTGACATAATGGTCTTGTTTATTTTAAGACATTGCAAGTGAAACAATGGTCTCGTTTATTTCTAAACATCGTGAGTAATACGATGATCTTTAAAACTTTTCGCGACTTTACATTATACCATTTTGCGTAATTTTGGAAACCCGTTGCAGTCTGTCGACCCCACTGATCATCCTACTATTCGACTCTGAAGACGACTTTGAACACCCGCCCCATACTGTTGAAACACCTACGTCATCTCGTCACGTCTCAACTCTTCTTACTTCTCGTAACTTCTAGAAACATGTCGATTAACTCGCACACAACTTTAACCCATCACCTCATAACATTCCATTTTTTTGGAAACACGACTTCTAAAATTCAACTTTTTTTATTTCGTTTAATCCGTTCGATATTGAAGAAACTACCGACAACAAGACAAGGAATGTGTTCTATGAGGATCGAGTGTATTATAACCGAACGAATTGCTAATGCTATTAAAGCTGTTGCTGTCTATGAGGCAAAAATCTGCGTGACTCACGAATAAATGGATCAAGTCGTATGTTAGGAAACTGAGATGGTAAGGAATGCCAACAACGAAGTAAACGACAAAAGGCCGTGAGAGCTTACATTGCTAGACCAAATAACAAGAATAGATATGTAGGAAAGTTACCCTACTACAACAAACGTAAGTTGTGCCTCACTTGACCGTACACTGTAGAGTGCAATAACTACAAGAGAGTTGGCCATATGAGTAAAGATTGTAAGACACCCGTTTTGATAAAAACTTAGAGGCCACAGTGGCAAATTAGAAACTTAAGGTACATATTAGGAGTGTGGAAAGCCAGGACATTACAATATAGTAATTATCCCAAGCTAAACCGTGTGAACCGGAATTGGAAGGTAAAAACCCGCGAGAACTCTAACGCCATCAAAGATCATGCTGATGCTTAAGGAGAGATTTTTCTACCTTGTCTAGTGAAACCTAAGTAGACATGGACCGTATTCCCTAAGAAAATTGCACTAGTACTTCATTGCGAATTTCGTGTATTGTGTGGATGTTTTTAAACCATATGTTCATTTTTGCGTTATGACGATTCGGTCAGTTACACCTAATTTTTTTTCTATTGCCTTATGTAAGGTACTCCTCAAATCTATTACCATCTTACAACCCATTTCACCATTATTTTATAAACCGCTTTACTGTTATAGACTAATTGGGTTATCCTTTGAACTATTTTAGTGCTGTCTTATAAACATAGTAGTTATCGCGTTATAAGCTATTTTACTGCCAGCTCATAAACTGTTTAGCTAGTAGCTTCTTGTTTATCTCAACACCTTATAAACCATTTCACTATCATTTATAAACCATTCCAGCGTCGTCTCATAAACTAATTTATAGACATTTTATAAACTATTTTACCATCAGTCTACGTACCATTTTGCTGACAGCGTATTAACCATTTTACTACCATTCTATAAAAGCATTTTGTTACCATCTTATAAACTGTTACATCGTCCCCCTATAAACTACTTTGCAATCATAAAATGTTTCACCGACGTTTTATAAACTGTTCTAATTCCATCTCATAACAACTTTCACAATCACTTTACAAACTAACTTGACTTTATCTTTTAACCTATTTTGTCGTCGTTCATAAACTCTTTTGCCATTATT
>BQNB010149357.1:0-16180 GCA_026074375.1 Tanacetum coccineum | reverse complement strand
TAGTATAGGTAATATTGTTATAAGGTTTTACTATTTATATTATACCGACTTTACCTATTAACTAACACTAACGGGTAGTGTACCCGATCAATTGTAGGTTTGTTGGTAAGTAGGGTGTCGATCACTAAGAGTAAGCGTTAATACTTAAATCTATCAGTATTTTAGTTATCTAAGTTAGTTCTAATTACTTCTAATAAACCTAAACTAACGCAAAGAGGGAGGTTTTCAGCCTGAGAGTCTGACACGAGTTTTGGTTTAATGAAGCTAAATAAGACAATTAACACATGCATGCAGATAAACAAACGATAAAGAAGTGGCCAAGCACTAATGTAAGGAAAATGTATTAGCCAGTTTAATCGAATAAAATGTAGGAATTGTTTATGAGTGCCATGATTGTATTACTTCGTTGGTGGTATATCATTCTAAAGCTAGGTGATACTTCTCCCTAAACTCGAGGTTTATATTATAGTTAATCATGTCACAATTAACCTAAACCCGCATAAAGCTCACACCGTTGATTATAATCCATATAGGAGACAATACTGGTGATCATATTGAAACCTAGCTCATCGAGGCTTTACCCACTTATGTCCAATTGTTATCTATATGTTGGTAGTCCACGGTCCGAGCACTTACCCATGGAAACAAAACGTTATTTGTAATCCTAAGTCAGCTCTTAGTCTACCTATTCACTTAACCAAGGGAAGAAACAAGGGCATAAATTTGTAGTCTTATTATTCCAAAGTCACATAGATAAGCTGTACGCAGTGTTTATCCTAGACTCTAGTCTACGTCCAAATAACAATTAAGTTACAACGCTTTATTTGTAATCCTAGATCCAGTTGAATGATAAATAAAACATAATCGAAACATAAACAGATATGAAGAATCAACATGCAACAAAAAGGTAAACAATCAAGATAAACAAACCAAACATTAAATTATCATAAACATGGCTAATACCTATAGGTATTAGCTCATAGTCATTGTAACAATGCACAATATCATAGAAGAACGATTAATATAAATAAAAGGTTATGCTAACCGAACGCTCATAGCCGAGTATAGAGATTACAAGAGTTTTCCAATTGAATTGAGGCACTTGCAGGAACTTCTTGGCTTCTAAATCGTCTGAGAATCATACTTGGTAGTTAAAGGCCTCTTTTGCATATTGAAAACCGGATTTTAGGTTTTCTATTTATAGACTCTGAAATCAGGTCGATACGCCGTATTGGAGGGATCTGATACAGTGTATTAGGGTAACTTGGCGTGGGCTCCACGATTATTATATTCTAGAATATTCATAGAACATCTCTATCCAGATGAGTCAATACGCCATGTTTAGAGGCGTGGGCAGGGATAGAATTAATGTCAGTACCCTTCTTCCTGTTGGAAATACAAAAAGTGTCGGTCACTTCCAAGTTGTAATAGGTCTTAGCTCGTAGATTGTGTCATGTTAAGTGTAGAAGCTAATCCGGCCCAAGGCCCATGGGAAGCCCATCATAGTCCATGGGCCAGCCATCATGTAACTATATAAGCCCTCTCCTAGCCATGGAGAGGGGTTGGTTGTTTTCATTTTTCCATTTTCCACATAGTAATAACACTTCATCCATTCCATATACTTTCTCTCACTAAACATCACAACCCACATCTCTCTCTCTCTCTTGTTCTTGGTAGATCATTAGATTACATGTTTTTTCAATTGGTATCAAGAGCCATGGAGTGGTGTGTTTAGTTTTTGTGTTTGTCTTGTGATTTGTGTTCAAAATCTTTATAAAGAACAAAATTTTTGATTCAAAATTTTTTGGCGTAAAAACCTTAAAGTTTTCATTTTTATTGTTCCTATAGGGTTAGTAACACTAGTTGTACAAGAATTTTTGCTAAAAACCATTCAAAAATGTGTCTTTTTGAGTTTTGAAAATTTGAGTTTCGTAGTAGTTGGAACCGAACGAGTACAACCGAACAAGAATAGCCGATCTAGTATTTCTTTGACAACCGAACGAGTTGTCTGTTTCAAGAACCGAACTAGCTAAGTTATAGTGGGAACCGAACTAGTTTGTTGTCTGTTGGAACCGAACTAGTTAACCGAACGAGTTAACCGAACAAGCAGAGCCGAACTAGCTTAGTTGTTTGACAACCGAACTAGATAACCGAACAAGCAGAGCCGAACTAGCGTATTTGTTTGACAACCGAACTAGATAACCGAACAAGCATAGCCGAACCAGCTGAACCGATCTAGTTTAACTCTTTGTCAACCGAACAAGTGGACCGAACTAGTTTGTCCCTTTGTCAACCGAACAAGACAACCGATCTAGGCAATTTCTTTGTCAACCGAACTAGTCAATTCCATTTAAGACACATTAACTCAAAGTTCTAAATTATACGGTTTATTTCTTTGACTTGTAAAATCCCGTGAAACAAACACTTGTTTTCCCGGTTTTGTCGAGAATTGTAAAATCCCGTGTAGTTTCATTTCAAGACTCAACAATCACATAACCAAACACAATTTCTTTCTACCACCGATCGATCAATTTGTAATCTTTTTGATACCACAATGACGACTCTTGCCGATAAGTCACTTCTTTCAGGAGGAGACAACAAACCACCAATGCTTGAAAAACACTTGTATGATTCTTGGAAGAGCCGAATGGAACTGTATATGTTGAATAGACCTCATGGAAGAATGATTCTTGCCTCTGTTGAAAAAGGACCACTCGTTTGGCCTTCAATCACTGTGGATGGAGCAACAAGGCTTAAGGAATATATTGAACTGACTCCCGCTGAAGCCATTCAAGCTGATTGTGACATCAAAGCAATAAACATCATTCTCCAAGGCCTTCCAACTGAAATAGCGTATTTGTTTGAACAACCGCCGAATATATAAACCGAAAACAAGCATAATGTGTAAAGATTGGAGTAACACTCGCGAAGAATCCACCAGCAGTTCTAGGTGAGAGAAGAATATCTAGGATTAACCCAAAAAAAGCCTATTATTCTTATCCTGTTTACAAATATTGTGTTTATTAACTCAACTAAACTGGTTAGTTATACCCCCGTATAAAACCCCTTGGTTTTCTCTCATTTTTTTGACAGTAAAGATACTCTAAAAAACCCTCCTACGCATCATCTTCTTGTTGTCGTGTTTTGTCTTATCACCTCCACTTATTTCTGTTTGTCGTCTAGAATCGTTACACCTTAGTCTACCCTATAGATTAAGTCCTTGGTTGGTTGCTAGTTGATTTTGTGTAAAAATATGTTTACTTCATTTTTTCGGATTTTGACTTTAGTTTATTTTGTGAGTATTTTTATTGCGTTGCTTTGGTTTTTTATGGTTCGGGGGGAATAAGGGATGGAGAGCGGAGGGGAATTTCACATTGCAATGAAATGGGATTGTGAAAGTATGTGTTCTCTTTTTTCTTTTTTCGGTTGTTTTACATCTTTGAACTATTAAATTTTTTTTTTAAGACATGAACGATATGGAATTATTATATCCAGATTTATTATGGATTTATTTTGGTATTCTAGTTATGTTTTTTTAAAAAATAAAAAAAATTGTCAAATACAAAAATACAAGAAAAAATGTATGGAGAAAAAAAGGAGGAGGAGTTGTGAGATAATGGTTCGTTCTAAAATTAACGTGTTTATTTTTTTATGAGATTCGATTGATTATTTGTTGGTAGAGACTATAATACCTATTATGTAAAGTATCTGTTGTTTATTATTTTGGGATGTTGGTCGCAAAAATTAAAGTTGGTCGCAAAATAAATCAGCTATGTATTTTGTATCAAGTGGTAGATATCGCCACTATTGTTGTACTATATTATGGATGATTGGGAGTTGGTTGTTACGGGAACACCAACTAGGTTTGTTTTTATGGATGATTAAGACATCTTTGAGTCTAATTCGTGTCTACCAAACAAAGCATGTGTTTCCGTGTTAAAGCATGAGTAAGTTTATGATTTGTGTCCTTTTCAAGGTTGTGGTCGGGAAAGTAGTTAGGAACATTTTGTTTATTGGTTAGACTTAATCTATCTGTTTTTTTATTTTATTTTACACTATTTATAAATGTTTCCCATTCCTAATCTATACCCTATATCATTCTTCATCTTAACCTTTGGTTTGCTCGAATAAGGGAGTGAGCAATCACATGTGTCTCATTCATGGATTTGAATGTGTATGTGTGGTTTTGTCGCCCTTGTTGGTGTATTACTGTTGGTAAAGATTACTTAATCCTATTCTTTAGCTTATTCGAGTTAGAGAGTGACCAATCACAAGTGTCGCGGTCATGAATTCGGGTGTGCACTTGTAGTTTTGTTGCCGTTTTTAGAATATTGGTATCGATAGAGATTAAAAAGAATGATCAACCCTAAAGCCTTATCATATTAACCCAATTTACCTTTTTAGATTGGTTACTCCCTAGCTTTAGTGGTGGAGATGTGTATCATTGCCAAGCTTATGATAGAATACTCGTCACGACCGAGTAATTGAGTGAACTACTAAAATGTTACCACATAGATTAGTTGAGTGATTTCATTTTCCTTTTTCATGAGGTGTTTGGTTGTGCGCTAGTAATTGAATAAAAATGCTTAAAAGAAAAATCCTGAAACATTCGTTTGGGATACACTTTCATAAGACTAATTCTAAAGTCTACTTGAGGACAAGTAGGATTTAAGTGGGAGGATATTTGATGACATCAAATAATGTCACTTTATTGGCATCATTTATCCCATTTATATTGCTCGCTTTGTAATGTTTTATATAAGATTTGATACTTAATCTCTTAATTGTGTTAAATCTCAGTTATTATCGAGCATTTGGCGAAAGATGGAGAAAAGAGCCCCGTTTTTTAGATCAATATGAAGACAATTCTGATATTACTTACTAAATCTGAAGAATACAATTATCAATCTAGACGATAATGTTATTTCCCAAGACTAAGACAAGATCAATACCATTGTCTGACTTTAAAGAATACGCCTTATCCACATCAGCAGATACGCCGTATAAGATACTTTGGTCAACATCGTCGTATCCATAATCCCCTATACGCCGTATTCAGTGGCGGCTAATGAATATTCTAGAAGTAAATAATCGTGGAGCCCACTATAAGTTACCTCAATACGTCGTATCGGATTCCTCCAATACGCGTATCGGATCCCTCCAATACGGCGTATCGATATGTTTTCACAGGGACATGTAGCATAGTAGGGAATAGAGCAACCTCCTGTCCTGAAAATCCCTTGGTAGGCCTCTTCATATTGTTAAACACTTTCATGCTAAGAGAGGGTACAGGATATGATCTTGTGTGTTGTTGAAGCTGGTTTCTCTGCATATCTAGACATAGTTGAATGAACCTAGGGTACATCAAAAACTTATGGGACTAGAGATTTGACACCATATGCCAAAAAATCATCGAGAGAAATTATACTTCCTATTGGTAGCTAAACATATAAGGGCAGTGGCAATATTACTACTAAACTGCTCCTAAGCAGTCTTCTTTGGGCTAGGCAAGAAAATATATGTATAAAGAAACCTCCATTGAGTGAAAAATCACCCTTTTTGAAAAGTTAACAAATCAAGTCGTGTGATATCCATAAGCTGCCAATGCTCAAAAGATCTCTGAGTTTAGGAAATACAAGAAGTATCCACCCCATCTTGATCATCCAACTTGAGATGTCATCTTAAAGATCCCTCAGTGACAGTTATTGAGTGACCATCAATAGTAGCAGTAATCTTGACTTCTCCATTTTCAGCAGTAGAAACCTCAGCAGACCTCCAAAATTGTTTGATATATGAGACACAAACATCTGGCTTCTTTGTCAGTGCATAGCAAATGTGACTTCGATTTAGGAAATCGATGATTTGATGAAACCCTGCACTTTCCTATAGATTTTTCTAAGAATGCGATCATGTTTGTTGCTTGGTCACAAAATTCCAATTAGCCATAACTGAAAGTTGTAAGTAATCGAGTGGGATTATGGATTCGTGGGAGGAATATATGAAAGCTGGAGAAAGTTAATTGCAATTTAAATAGAGAAACGTAGAGATATGGTTTGACCGTCTTATAAAAAAAATTGAGATTATCATGATTAAATCAAACGTATATATAGATAGTTTCACGAATCCAATTGGTCAAACCCCCTATATCAAAGGAATTTGGCAAAAAACTCAACGTGCTCTATTAATTAATGAAAAACTGTTAGACCCAAACATATAATACGGTCAAACCAGCAGTACTAAAATTTATCTAGCTTACTAAAATAAGCCTAGCAGTATTAACTTCTCCACCCAAAAGCAGTACAAACTCCAAAGTTTTGTATTACTCAAAAATAACTTCACACAATCTCTCTTTCTGTTTTTAAGCTCACATGTTATCTCTTAATTCTTTTGGCTCCACTGTCCAATCAGTCTATTTATTCCACACAACTCCTCTTCTGTTTTAGCTCACCAATTCTCTCTATTCTTTTTGGCCTCACAAGCACACAAAGTATAGTTTTTGGCAAACTACCAGCCATTAACGGATTTATTAGTCTTTACCAAGAGCCATTTGCTTTGGACTAGCCAATGCTTCATTGTAAAAACAATGGTGCATTGATGACCAGATAGTTTTTGTAGTAAACTATCAACTATCAACGATTTGAGAAAGTCTATACCAGGAGCCGTTTTGCTCTGGACTAGTCAATTATTTATTGTCTAAGAGAATGGAGAACTAGACCATTTGTTGTTTGGTGAGAAAAACCAACACTCACTGAGGAACAAACAACATTCCTCCCCTTAAAAAATGAACCATTGAGTAACCAATTTCAAACTTCATTGCTTATCCTGAAAGAGTTAGCACAGAACCAAAAAACAAAATCTAACCATGTTTTTTGTCTAGCAGTATTAAATGATACTAACGGGATTAACAATGATACACAGGAAAAACATAGCATACTAACTATAAGTAACAGTTTTTGACAAACAAATTTGAATATAACAGCAGTACTAATTAGACTAGCATTATTAATTAACACAGACTTAAAAGTACTAACTTTGAACAAACTTTACAACAACAAACAAGAGAGTTTGGGCACTATGGATTGAGGCATTATCAATACTTGATACTCAAGTACTATATCTACCAGCATCACAACCTTTTGTAAGAAGATCTGCTACATAAATGTTGAGTGTCCATTTAGCCATTTTGAATCAACTTTTAAATTGCCAATCTCTTATAAAATGATGCCTAATCTCTATATGTTTGTTTTATAATGTTTGACCAGGATTTTCTATTATTGCAAATAGTACTAGTATTATCAAAGTAAATAACATATCCTGAAATTTACAATAATCCAGCAGTTTGATTTGGATCCAAGAGAACCTGTCCACAGCAACTTGCAGCAGCCACATATTCAGCTGTCAGTTGTAGAAGTGGCAACTACAGTTTGTTTCTTGCATTACCAAGAGATCCAGTCTATTTACCCAAAAAACTGGACAACCTCAAGTTGTTGACTTTCCTATCTTGAGTAGCTCAGTATAGTCCTATCCAGTGTAAGCAACTAATTCCAATGAGAATCCTAAATATCAAAGGCCTAATGATGGTTTGCCTTTAAGGATCTAAAGATTCTTTTGACAGCTAAGAGATGGGATGTCTTTGGAGAAACTTGAAACCTTGCACATGCACATACTGCAAACATGATAACTTGCCCTGGCTGCTATAAGGTAACATCAAAGAGCGCTATCATCGATTAAACAGAAAGTTTCATCAACATCAGTCAGCATCTCCATCTTGAACCAAAGGCTTTTCCAAATCTGTTGGAGTAGAGGCAGACTTCACATCTGAGTAGTTGAACTTTTTCAAAATCTCATGTACATATTTATCTTGACTGATAAAAATGCCATTATGTTTCTGTTGGACCTGTAATCCCAAAAAGAAGGTGAGTTCTCCCATAGAACTCATTTGAAACTTATCCTTCATAAGCTTCTCAAACTCATCACATAATTCCTTCTTTGTAGATCCAAAGATAATGTCATCTACATAGATTTGAACAAGCAAGATATGTCCCTTATGTCTTTTGATGAACAAGGTTTGGTCATAAAACCCATATAAGAAGCATAAGCCAGGAATATTCTTATTGCCTCTATTCTAGCCACTGGTGCAAAGACTTCATCATAGTCTATGCCTTCTTCTTGTGTATGTCCTTGAGCAACAAGTCTTGCTTTGTTTCTGATGACAATCCCCCTTTCATCTTTCTTGTTTCTGTAGACCCACTTTGTACCAATTGCTCTATGACCTTTAGGTAAATCTACAAGAATCCAGACCTTTTGCAGTTTGAACTGAAGAAGTTCCTCCTGCATTGCTTCTACCCATGCTGGATCTCTAAGAGCTTGAGAAATTCTTTTTGGTTCTTCCTGAGAGAGGAAACAAACAAAAAGACATGTATGAAGATCCTGATGAGTCTTCCCTTCATAGATAGCACTAAGAAATCCTTTTTCAGAGTAAGAAGTTTTCATCCTTCTTGTCTGAACAGATGACTGCACATCACCAATCACATGCTCAATTGGGTGATCTTTGTGAATTCTTGTGTGAGGAGTTGTAGGGACTTCATAAGATTGAGGAACGTTCCCCAATTCAATTTCTTGGTCCTCCACATGTGAGTCTTCATATGCAGAACTAGGTCCTACCAATTCTTCAGGAGTAGCAGTATTAACTTCAGGGAGAGCAGTACTAACTTCTCTACTACCAGTATTAACTTCTTGCCTGGCAGTATTAACTTGTTGATCAGCAGTACCATTATTCTGAAGATTGCTACCATCATGAGACTCTTCTGTAGTATCATCTTCATCATGTAACTCATCTTTATCTTCTATTTGAGCATCATCAACAATATTTGGTGAAGCATCACCAAAATATGAAGCATCCTTCCAAATTGGCATTGCAATCCAATCTTGATCTTGTTGAGAAGATGTGTTAGACTCAAAAACTCCTTGTATACCTGCAAAATCATTAGAAAAAGTCCCTGCAACCACTGTAAACATAATCATTGGATTGGGTAGAGAATCAAGATCAAACAACACTTTGGACCATTTCCTTCATATCATAGCTTAATCTCTAAGAACCCATATGCAAGTTTTCCTAAACTTTCTGGATCTAAAATGTATGATACCCTAAAAAGCTTGCTACTTAAGGAATATCCAACAAAGAAACCTTCATCACTTTTTGCCATCAAACTTGTCCAACTTATCTAAGGTATTGAGAATAGTAACATGACATCCAAATGGTTTCATGAAGCCTATAGCAGGTTTAATACCTCTAAAGAGTTCATATGGAGTCTTGTTATGAGGCTTGACTATTAAGACCCTATTCTGTACATAGCAAGCAGTAGAAACAGCTTCTGCCCAAAATGTTGTAGGTAACTTAGAGTCAGCTAACATTGTTCTAGCAGCCTCAATGAGTGTCCTATTCTTTCTTTCAGCTACACCATTTTGCTGAGGTGTCCTTGCTACACTATATTCTCTTTTAATACCTTTTTCCCTACAGAACTCAGCCAAGACTTTGTTCTTAAACTATTCCCCATTATCACTTCTGGTTATTTTAACTTTCTTATCCACTAGGTTTTCTACCTCTTTGATAAAGTTTTTAAGGATCTCACTTGTTTCATCCTTAGTTGTTAAAAAGAAAACCCATGAAAATCTACTATAATCATCAGTATCTACCAAGCAGTACTTTTTATGCATTAGACTACTAACAAAAGTTGGACCAAAGAGATCCATAGGCATTCAAACACAATGGGCTTAGTAATCGGATTAAAGGCCTTGGTCTTACAAGAGGCTCTGTGTTGCTTGCCTTTAAGACAGGCAACACAAGTTTGGTCATTCTCAAATCTCTTTAAAGGTAAATCTCTTACAAGATTTTCTTTGACAAGTTTATTAATATTCTTAAAATTTACATGACCAAGCCTTCTATGCCAGATCATTTGATTCTCAGTATGTACCTATTACAACTAGACAAGTTTAAACACATCTTTAGGAACTAGTTTTTCATATCAAAACTGTACAGTTACCTGTCTAGGAATTATAAGAAGTAATCTGCATTCACATCAGGCACTTAAAATAAGGAGATAGAATAACCCCCCAAGACATTCAGAATCAGTGAAAAGAGACATAGTTCTTTTTTTCACACATTCTTGTGAGACACTAAAGAGGTTGAACTTTACACTTTGACAAAGTATACACATCAAATCAAGTTTATCAGTTTAATAGTAACCTTTGCCATTAATTTGCCATCATTTGCTCCTCCACCAAAAGTAACAAACCTCCTCAATAGTCCTTTGAAATCTGAAATATGGGCTATGTTTCCAGACATTTGACATGGAACTGCCATCGTGCATCAATGTAAATGTATTATGTTGTAAAACCAGTGATGCACCATTGGGATTGATGGGTTATTCCAAACCCACATGCTGAGGGCTTAACGCATTTAAATCCCCTTCCCTAACAGTATTAACATTTTTGCCTACCAGTATTAACATTTTTCTACCAGTAATAACCTTTTGATTATTAGACCCTTTTTGTAAATGCTATTTTTTCTTGCAAAAAGGGCCTTTGCATAGTTGATTGTGCTTGATTTTGAAAATGTGTCCTTGGTCTAGCACAATGAACTGTTAATTTTGGGTGAGCGGTATAAGAAGGCCTAACAGTATTAAAAGACCTAGCAATACTAGAAGGTCTGACAGTGTTAACAGACCTAACAGTATTAACAGGCCTTGCATTATTGACAGTTTTTAGGCCAGTCTTCATTAAGACTGCATCTGGAACCAAATGTTTTGATTATAGGACAAATGTGAATGAATGTGATCAAACTTCCACAGATAAAAACATGCTTTGTTATTAAAAAACAAAGTTACATCCTAATTGATTATATTTTTTGACATTCCAATTCTTTGTTTCCTCTAGGTCTTTGTGACCTGTACATTTCTGCATACCTAACTGACCTCCTAACTGGTGTTTTAGATTTAACAAACTCTTTCTTAGTAGCAGTAGGTATAACAGTTTTCTTTTCAACCTTAGGGATAGACTCAACATCATCCTCATCATCTGACACCCAATCTCAATAATTGGAGCATCATTATTCTCTCTAGCTTTCTTAGGTTTCTTCTTCCCACTTGATTAGCAAGACATAAAAACTTTTCTTTCCAATCTTTGTCTATCTTAAGTGAGACTAACTAAGCTTAGAATCATTCTTTTTGTTGTTTTAAAGAGTCATCAATAATTCTCCATAGAATTATCTGACACTTTATCAAAACCAGATGGTAGGCCATTAACACTTGAATCCCTGAGGACCATACTCCATTTACCTCAGGTTGTTTGAATTCTTGTAGACCTGAATAAGATAAATCTAAAGGTGTTGGTCTATTTAGAATCAAAGGATGAGGTGAGGGGACAGCATTGTAGCCAAATCCCTTTTTGCTTCTTTTCAGTATCTGACAAGCTAACAAACTGATCTAAGTCTTTTGATGATTTTTCCAAACTTTGCATTTTAAACCAAAATCCCACCTTGTTCTTCCCTTAACGTTTTCAAGTTTAGTCCTAAGTAAACCATTATATACTCTTTTGTGACCTACAAACCCCAACCCCTTATCTTAAGCAAAGCAATTTCCTCTAAAAAAGAACTTCAGATTCTTTATATTTAAGAATTTAACCTTCTAAAATTGATAAACCTCTTTTGTATGTAGAAGCTTTAAAACCAGTATCATCTAATTTAACAAGTAAATCATCATACTATTTCTTTAGAGCTTCATAATTTTGCAAACAAGATTTAGAACAAGATTTATCATTTGATACCTCAGAATCTGATAATTCCATTTAGCCGTTGTTTGCTATGAATACCTTCTTCTGCCATGTCACTCAATCCAAATCAGTACCATCTATAGCACACATTGCCTTTTTCAGAAGCATCTTCAATCCTTACTGCCTTTGATGAGCTACCTTGATTCTAATTTCTGTTGTCTTTACTCCTTGGTGCTCTGCATTCTCTGGCAAAATGTCCCATTTTATGGCAGTTGAAACATTCTACCTTTGATTTATCATACCAGCAGTACTGCTTCCATCAATGATGATCTTTCCCTCCAGTTCTCTGATATAACTTTCTTGCCTCATGCTTAGTAGTGCCCTATTCTACTTTAGATCCATATCTTCCAAATCATCATCCAAGAAGTTACTCAAGATCTTCAAGAGACTAGTTGAGACCCCTTGTGGTTGAAGTGGTCAAAAAGGCATTTTTTTTTTTTTTTTTTTTATACAGTGGCATCACTAAACCTATCAGTACTAGTTTCAGTACTAGAAGTATATAACTTTGTTGGCACAGACTAACTTCAGAATAACAGTAATTAATATTATTAATACAGCTAGCACCTGTAGTTGGTTAGAAAATGCAAGTTCTTTTCATCATTAATAGCACTAGTAGATCTTTTAACCTTTTGTTCAACAATTTTAAAATTGTTGTACAAATCATCTAAGCCCATAGTATCAAAGTCGGGTTTGTTCATCTAGACTACCACATGAGTATCCCACTCAGAAGGTAAGCTCCGTCAAAAATTTATGAACATTTAGATCTTCAGGAGGAGTAACTACACCAAGAATTTCCAATCTACTAACAAGCTTTTGAAGCCTGTTAAAGATAGAATCAAGTGATTCTGAGCTTGAAGCATTGAAATTTTCATACTGTTGCTTGAGTAATGCCTTATGTGTCCTCTTTGTCGCTTCATTCCCTCCAAATCTTGCTTTAATGGCAGCAAACATTGATTGAGCATCAACATACTGGTTAAAAGTAAGTTGATGCTCATTTGGGCAGTGCCATGAGCAGAAGACTTCGAGCCTTACATCATTCTTTTGCAAATCTTTTCTCAGCCAGTAGAGGGCACAGTCATCTTCAATGCTGTTGATGGACCAGATTCTGGTGCTGTAACAGGAATAGGTACCCACGAATTTCCATTTTCTATTACCTCCCATAACGCATAATCTTGGATCTGAAAGTACTGCTTGATCCTGATTTCCCACATCTCATACTCTCCAGAGTTTGAGCATGGGAAGCTTTGCCAACGCATTGTTTCTAAGATTTACCAACTCATTGTTCCTAGATTCAAAGTTTTCTCAAAGCACAGGCTCTGATACCACTCATTAATCACCACGCCTATGATTCAATTCATATGAGTAAAGTGTATTGTTACCTTTGATGAATCCAAAAATAACAACGGCTGAGACTTTGTAGTATAACAAAGTGTATGCGAAATCTTACACTTTGAGACTCTAGAGATGTTTATCAATGAACAGTAATAAACAAACAATCAATGGGGGAAGTAATAACACACCGCTTCAGTTTATTATAATAATATATACCAGTACTCTTGAAGTACTGGGGTTTACACCTAGAAGCTATCATAATTCTTTCTAAATATATTCGTCTAAGTGTAAAAGAAGTATATCTATCTAAAACCTAGGATCTCCTTTTATAGAATACAAGGAGTCCTTTACAAAACTAACTACCTATCTATTAGGATCAGTTACAAACAACCCATAATAATCTCCATGCATACTTATCTCCAAGTCAGCATCTTTGACCATCAGCAGTATTAACTCTTTCTCCAAGCAGTATTAACTAACACTGGCAGTACTAAGTATGTACTGGCAGTACTAACTCCATTAGTATTGTTAGTTATACATTGGCAGTATTAAGTCTTGAGAAGATTTATTCCTAATAGCCGATAAGTCACTTCTTTCAGAAGGAGACAACAAACCACCAATGCTTGAAAAACACTTGTATAATTCTTGAAGAGTCCGAATAGACTGTATATGTTTAATAGACCCATGGAAGAATGAATCTTGCCTCTAATTGAAAAAGGACCACACGTTTGGGCCTTCATCACTGTGGATGGAGCAACAAGGCTTAAGGAATAATTGGAACTAGGGGGACTCCCGCTGAAGCCATTCAAGCAGATTGAGACATCAAAGCAATTAAACATCATCTCCAAGCCTTCCAACTGAAATTTTATGCTCTTGTAGTCAACAATCGTGTTGCAAAATATTTTGGAGAAGATTAAACATGCTAATGCAAGGAACGACGTTAACCGAAACAAGAACGAGAATACAAGCTAAGATGAATTCGATAAGTTCACTTACAAAGAAAGGAGAGTCATTACATAGTACTACTTGAGGTTTAACTCATGTTACTTTTAATGAAATGAACATCTACAGATGCCATTGGAGCAATTTCAAGTTAACACCAAGTTTTTAAAACACTCTACCCTGATGAATGAGCAAATTTGTTACTGATGATAAATTGGTGATGGCGGAGAATCGCAGAGAGTGCGCGACGCGAGGCTCCAATGTTGATCATCATCATGCTTACCTGTAACACACGAAAGACATGCAAATGAAGTTCGTTTGATGCATGAACATAACTCCGATCCTCTTGCTTTAGTTGCATCTCACCAATTACCTCTGTCAACTTATCAATCTCATCTACACACTCTCCAAACTCTCAACTTCAACATCATGTTTCACCATATCCTTCTTACACAGTTTGTGAACACTTAATCAGATCAACAATTCACAACCAGATCAACCAACACCCTCTTTCAATCACTTATCCATCAAATAAGTACCAATCCTCAGTTCACCACAACGTTTATTCTCCATAATTATCCATCCCACAATTGGAATATGCTCCCACAACTTACCAACATCAACAATCTGAATTTACCCACCAACTCCGTCTAATTGTTCCAGTGTTTCCAGAAAGGGATGAATTCCAATTGATGCGATCAATCACATATTTCATTCTTACTCTGTTGTCACATCCCGGTATCCTACTACCAACAATCAGCTAAGGACTTCATCAAACCCTCGTCAACAAGCTACCATCTATGATGGAAAAGTAACTGTGCAACCTGTTCAGGGGAGACAAACTACTTATGCTGCTGATGAACTTAACTCAGCCAAGATTGCTCTCATGGTGAATCTTTCCAGGAATGGCTCAGATGCACTCACTGAGGTACACAATTAGGATAATCTGACCTATGATTTAGGGTTAATTACTTGAAAATGTATTATACTTGTCACTTTTTGTTATTGTGTGTACTGAACTTTCTTTTTTCTTATTGTGTGTATCGAACTTTCAAATTTCGACCTTTGTGTGTATTTTTGACCATTTTACCCTTACTTTTTTCAAAATTCGAAGGGTAAAATGGTCATTTTACATGGCTAGAATAGTGACAAAATACACACAAAGGTTGAAATTTGAAAGTTCAGTACATACAATAAGAAAAAAAAAGTTCAATACACACAATAACAAAAAGTGACAAGTATGATACATTTTCAAGTAATTATCCCTATGATTTAATCAATCAAAGTGAGCAGATAATGACGTCTTCTGAACAGTCTAATGATGTGAATCAGACAGAAACTAAAATAACAAGTGATAGCAATATCATTCCTTATTCTCAATATCTGAGTGAAACACAACAGGAAAATGTCCATAATTCTAACTCTATAGCTCAACAAGATCACCCGATATTATCTATGTTTGAACAATTAAATACCCAAGTGATGAACTGCACCAATGTTAATCTGGAAAATAAAAGTGCCAATAAAGAGCTTGACAGATATAAAGAAGAGGTTAAAGATTTGAAAGAAATGCAAAATGTTGAGAACAGTTTTTCAGGATCAAATGAACAGTATGCCGAGATTGAACGTCTTAAGCAAACTCTTTCTGAACAAGTGCAAGAAAAGGATTCTTTAATGAAAACAGTTTCTGATCTCAAAAATGATTTAAAAATGGAAGAAAACAAAAATATTGATAGAGAAATTGCTTTAGAAAAGAAAATTAAGCAACTTGATAATATCATTTTCAAAAGAGGTCAATCTGCGCAAACTGTTCATATAATGACTAAATCCAAAATTTGTTATGATCATTCCATGAAATAAGCTATCGGTTTTGAAAAACCTTTCTATCTGAAGAAAGTTTGGGAGTCAAAGCCAAAACCGTATGACGGGAATGTCATTCTTAAAATGGATGCTATTGTGATTCCTGATTCTGATGAGACATTAATGCTTTGTGAAGTGAGATCCAATGGTTGTAAAACATAAAGTGAACACTAAACCCATTAATTATGCTATTCTTAATAACGATTACAACAAATGA
>BQNB010149356.1:0-16180 GCA_026074375.1 Tanacetum coccineum | reverse complement strand
GGCTCCAGAATCAAATAATACTCTAGCTAGATGTTGGTTTAGAAGGAACATACCCGTGACTACGTTCGAGTCTTGGTGAGAATTCCTATCCCTCAACATGTAGGCTCTTCCCTGGACATTGTTGTTGGTGGTTTCTTAGCACTGATTTGCATTATGCCCTTTCTCTCTACAGGCATGACAAATAACTGTCACTGGTAGCAGATTACTTCACATGGCTGGCCCTTTGTTTCTGCAGTTCTTGGTCAGAGGGCCCACCTTGTTGCAAGTATTACACTTAACAATGCAAGGTCCTGTGTGATGCATAGTGCATTTCTTACATAAGGGACGGTTTCTGGTTTACCTATTATTTTCAGTTAGAGTGGCAGCATAAGCTCTGAAGGTTTCATGTCTTCTGTTCTATTGCAATTGGTGATTATTATAGCGGTTGTTGGTGTTGGTGTTATGGTAGTTGTTGTTATTATCGTTGCGGTAGTTGTTGTTATTGAAAGTTCTTCTGTTGTCAAACTTTCGTTTGTGCTCACTTGATACTTGCATCAGAGTGTGCTTTGTTACCTGATCCATTAGCCTCTGGGCTATATTAATGGTTTCCTCTAGAGTTTGAGGTTTAGAGGCGGTAACATTTCCTTTAATACTTTAAGGTAATCCCCTGATGAAAACTTCCATCATTTTCTCAAAATCTGGCACCATAGTGGGACATAAGGTTGCCAATTCCTAGAATCTTTTCACATATGTCTTGAGATCATTCCCCTCCATAGTCAGATGGTAAAATTCGTCTTCCATCTTCTGGACCTCAGTTCGGGGATAGTACTTCTTTATCAAAATCTTCTTGAATTCAACCCAGGTAATCTTGTAAGCTTCTTCTATCCCAATAGGTTGGGCAAAAGAATTCCACCAAGATAAAGCTTTTTCAGTTAAAGTACTAGTAGTAAACTTCACCTTGCAGTCTTCGATACAGTTGCTACGAGAAAACACTGATTCAGTTCTTTCAAACCAACGGATGAGACCAACAGCGCCTTTCGTACCTTTAAAGTTGATAGGTTGGCAACTTATGAACTCTTTGTAGCTACATTGTCTTGCTACAGGAGCTTCTCTTGGTCTGGTGGTATTATCAATATTTGCCATTGTTGCAGCTTGTGCTTTTAGAGATGTGGCAACACTGTCAGCCACTAGTTTCCTTAGCAACTAGTTTCTTGATGGCAGCCTGAGTCATGGCTGACGCTTCAGATGGTGACGTCCTTTTAGGAGGCATTCTATCAAAATAAGACAACACGTAATAAGAATGATATCACAAGTCTTAAAATGTTTAAAATGCAATGCTTATTTTTGAACTTTAAGCATTTTTAACAATAGTGATATTGAAATCATAGATACTTATTTGATATGAATTCTAACAAACATCTAATGATGGAAGAGGAGAATAATTATCAAGCATCTGATCTATTAGAAGTCATGGTATGATTCATAATGATGACGACGAAGATGTAATATAGGACACAGGATGAATATAAAAAGGGATTACCATTGTATTATATCATGAAAAACTTGCCTTTGTACTGTACATAGTCAAAATTTGACAAGTGTTGTTATTTATACCACACATCCCGTAGCTAGGTTCTAACAAAAGCTATAACTAGTATCAAATCTAGTAGTTCGATGGTCCTTTCTGGTTGTTCTTGTGTTTATAGATTGCATCCAGAAGACTTTCCTTATCTGCTTGGTGACGAACCTGGATATCTTTGATGATTTGTTCTAGATTAGCAATCCTGAAGCGAGCCAGAGAAATCTTGCTGTTATTTCCCAATTGCTTTCTTTAGAGTTTAGCATTTTGAGCATGAGCCTTCTAGAGTTTAGCTTCCAGATTGTCAAAATATTGTTGTATGATCACCCGACCTTGTCCAAGACCTTCTACTTTGTCTTCTATGTGTTCAATACGGTCGAGAGAGAGTTTATCTAGGTGATTCAAAATTTCCTTAAGTTGCTCCTCGTGACGTTCCAGACTTGTCTTACGAGAGCTTTCTCCTATCTCAAATGCTTGAGGTAGGGCAGAAGTAAAGGAGGATGATCGGTCACGGCCTCGTTTCTTAAGTGGTAATAATTCCTCAGGAAGAAAGAATTCTTGAGGTTTAAACGTTGGAGATAACATTGGAGATGGAGGCATAATAGTTGGCGGTGGAATGGGTGATTCTTTAGCATAATATGCTTGCATGACCTTTATATAGGGGTCCTTATGAAAAAGTGAAAGAGTTGGTGAAGCTATTGGAACTAAACCAAATGAGTTATTTGAAGAGCTAGAATAAGTATTTCCTGGTGAAGCTAGGGAATAGTCCAGGGAAGCTGGGATATAGTCCGAAAAGTTAAAGGAAAAAGCATCCTCAATATTGGAAGTAGGGTGGTTGGGAGAAGACATCACTCTGTTAACAACCCATCGGTAAATAACATAAGTTATTTATATAATAGTATAATAGTTATGTACTTTACATACTATTCGGGAGATATAGTGGCACGGAGGACTTTCTTGGATGGAAAAAGTGTAAAGTAGTTATTAGTTAAGTTTCAAACGTGTTCTACTTGAACCGTGGCTCTTTGATTACCAATCTTAACACCCCATTTTCACAAATATAGTAGCGGAAGCTAATCTGGGGTATTACTTCATCAGTTATAATCATAGAAAACGACTCATAAAGAGACGTTTTTGGAAAATTTAGTTATCATTCATTTATTCATCTGTGTTTTTAAGAAAGAGGGAGAGTCCCAATATTATAAAAAACATAAAGTTTGAATGATAACAGTTTAGCCATCTTCAAGTTTGTGCCACTCCGTGCCATGTGATGCTCAATTACCAGAGATAAACATGCTAAAAATATCAACACAATGGTTGAGTGAAATTCATAGGTTTATGGTAAACAGTTTGAATACAAGTCATCATAAATAGTGGGTTACGTTGTTATACACCCATAAGTGTAATAATTGCAATGAGTTCAATTATTATAGAAAACAGTATTATTGCCCTAAGCTTATGACACCGAGACCTTGAGATAATCAATAATCACAAGAAGTTGCCCCAACGGGTGCCTTTGCCAAACACCCGCATAGTGATTCAAATGAAGTGCGTTTGGTTACCAGAAAGTATAGGTACACCAACGGGGGAGTTCAGTCCCAAATAGATCTATTCACAGCATTCGCGCTTACTCCAAAAAGTAATTAACGGTTCATGATAACATTTTTTATTGGTCTTATGGCAAAGTAAGGAGTTTGACTAATAATTTTTTCAGGATTGCTTACAGTTGGAAAACTTTTGTATTCATTGAATTATTGCATCTATCCCCCTCGCGGGTTTATGAAAACATTTGAAGATTTAAAATGCGATGGCTATGAACTTCAACTAACAGGGGATACTGATGATGGCAAAAGTATATCAAGTGAAAGTATTAGCTACGTCACGCAACCCTGGGGGTAATATGTAAAGTTCTTAGTGTGATGGTTTATTTTCTAAATTTCATAAAGGTTTAACGTATTACTTTTGATTTACTTAATTTATGGAAATATTGTACACTGTTACGGCTATCTAATCCATAGGCATGTAGTATGTTTGAGAGTCAGAGCACTTTTAAATAGTAAACCAGCAAAATATCGTCAAAACAAAATACCCAATATGGAACCTTACATGAATTCCGCCTAGGTAACGTGATACGATAAGATTTTTAGTTTCTTCATAAAAGCTAGTCATGATAAATTTCGTTATGTATTATCAACGTAATTTGTTTTATTAAATGTCTTCGATCGTTGATTTAATAGCGATTAATGTATCGGTTTTTTTAGTAAAAATGTAGTCTTATAATATTAATATATTATTTTTGATACATTTAGTATAAACAATATTATTTTTTATCTTTTTAAGTTTGCAATTGGCAATAAATACCCTTGATTTATATACTTTCAACAAATTTAGTCCTTATAATATTAAGTATATGTTAATTTTAAAACATTTGATTTGAAACTTGGCAAGATTAGGGCCTTATAGTATATCTTTGGGAATAATGACATTTTCAGCCCTTCTCAGTTATAAATTTCTCGAAAGTTAACAATATTTATACCCTTATGCATGGAAACATTGCAAATCAAGTCCAAATTCATAATTTTGATATTTTTAATCCAAAAGAGTTTGACAGGTCATGGGCTTATTAAAATAAGCTAAAATAAGTTGTTCTAAAGTATCATGTGTTTAGAAAAAAAGATTCTGTTAGCTAGAATGAATCAAAAAGGGTCGTTTTTAGAGTCTTAACAAAAAACGCATGGGTTTGTGGTTCAAGGGATCAAACAAGAGTTTATATAGAATCTAACAAGGCTAATAAAAGTTCTAAAACAGATTATGAGCTTATGGAACAAGGTTTTGAGCTTACTTGAGCTAAAATGGGTCGAAATGGGTTGTTTGAGTTCGTACCGCCTAGAAACGACTTCAAGGGTTTTTCTTTTCTTTGATTCCCTGGGGGCTTCAATTCTGATCTTAGAGCTTCACTTCTCTTCTAAGACATGGCTAGATCACAACCTTGAGAGTGTTTTGAGTTTAGATGATGAGATATGAACATATGTATGTATGCGTGTGTATTTATAGTGTAGGAGAGAATTAGGGGCCAAGTTTGAGTAAAGTAGGGATCAAGTAGAGTGGAGTGGTGGCCAAGGGTTAGATTAGGTGAGTGTTGGGAGCTAAGAGGGTAGCTATGAAAGGTGTAAGGGTGCATGAGGGTTCAGTTATTAAGGGGGTGACGAGGGGGGTGTTTGCTTGGTAACCAAGTTGTTGTAGCTCAACACATGTAGCAAGGAGGTGACGTAAGGTGCGATTAAAAACAAGCTATAGGTAGGGTGGTGAATAAGGTGGAAGGGTGCTAGCTTGGTTTAAAATGGGTTAAAAAGAAAATAAAGGGGTGTGTAAAAGTGGTTGGTTTTTGGTTTTCGGGTTAGGGTTTTAGTAGTGAGGACATGGGTTTTGGGGTTAGGATTAAGGATTAATTTAGGGTTTAGGGATTATAGGTTTAGTGTTTGGATTAGGGTTTACGGTTAAGGTTTAGGTTAAAATGAAAATTAAGTTTTTAAATTTGTTTTAGGGTTTTAGGTTTGTAGACGTGGATCTAGGGTTAAGTTTAGGTTAATTAGGGTTTAATGTATGCATTATGGGCTTGTTATGTTGTGTTTAAGTTGGTGATAAGAAACTAGAGAAACAATGGTGGGTAATATGAGCTTATTTGAATCCGTGCTTTATGATTTGTACATTAAGCTTAAACGTATTGTACCATGGTTTTAGAGGGAAGCATGATTCAAATGTTATGCTATGATACTTGTACACATGCCTTGAATACTTGTACATTCATTTTATATGTATACATTACATATAATTAGGGTTTTGATATATAAACGTTAACGGATAAAGTTTGTTTTGATATGACGTTGTAAATGGTATGTTAAATGGATAATGTACTTGGTAAAATGATATTAAGATATAGACTTGAATATGATAGGATGTTTAGCTTTGATATAATACAATAGTTATAGATGGACTTTGGTAGAGGTTGCGTAAGGCGTTTACTTTAGAGATGCAAGTTACGTTGCATAATGAGATAAAGCAAAAATTTCCCTGTAAAAAGGTGGTATATATATAATAGATGAATATTACAGTACATCTAATTTAATAGATAGATAATTACATTGATGAAAATTACTGGTTGTTATAGGTAGGGTTTTTGTGCTAGTCATATAACTCCTATCCATGAGACGCTTCTAATACTACAGTTTCACCGATAAATGCCATAAATATTTTTTTAAATTTGGGTCAAAATTACCGTCCTAAACTATGTTTCGGTATATTACACATCATTTAAGGAGAAAAGCAAATGCAAATGGAAATTAGTTCTCTAAGGGCTTTCATTTCCCTTCCTCATTAAATTGATCATTTTTCAACAATGTCCAAAAGTACACAATTATACGAGATAGGTAAGAATAATGAAAATCAAAAGAAACTAGTCATCCCCCTGATTTGCTCATAATGTTTGAGAAAGAATACAGTAGATAAACCGGCTAATTCCTCATCCAAGAATCATCCAAGTGGAAATCCTAAGAGCTCCCGGACTCTCCTTATCCAGTATAACCTGAAAATCAAATACAATTTACAACGTATACACCAGGTAATCGAACAAGAGTAGATCTTAACAAGATGTTATTCCAGACATAGATAACCATGTTATGGTGAAATGATATTTTTAAATGACATACAAGAAAATTTCGATTTTAACAATATGGAAATCATATAAAAATAAAATTTTCAAAATCACGAAAAATGTGATTTTCCTTTTCTGCGGGCCTAAAGCCGTCAGGAGGACTTGATAGGAATTACGTTTTTGTTTTTTGGAAAAAATTTAGAAAAATCCTATCTTTTGATGTCCAAAATTCTTGTAGAAATTCACAAAACATATCCGCAAGTATTTGACATAAAAAAACAAAACAAGCAAAGCATGCATAGAAATTAACCACAAATCATCCGACAATCAATTCTGGTTCAAAGTAACGACATATAATCTTCCTTACACTTATTTGATGCAAAGTACCTTTAATCACTGATGAGACGAAATCAAAAGCAAAATCAAGCATAATTACATATCAAACCAATCATGCAATGATTCATAGTCAAAAACTAGCATGCAAACAACCTAAAAACAAAATTAAAAGATAAATAAAGCAAATAAATGAAACATGCTCGGGCTTCCTCCCGAGAAGCGCGTGTTTTTGTTTGAGTCACGAGCCTGAATCTACCCTCATTCAATGGTTAAAAGAGAGGTTTTCCCTACACTTAGGATTAAGTGCGGGTGATAGTAGTGATACACATCATTTTAGTAGAGGTATGCGACGTGGATGAAGGTGGTGAGTAAATGTTCAAAGAGCCTGCTATCTTCATCCTAAAACTACCAGAATAAATGGGTTGATGGGTGGGTCGGTTCCTCTTGTGTATCCTAGATTAATGTCTAATGATGAAAAAGTAGGTAAGGGTTGACGCTCCGGTTCATCGACATTAGGAACTTTCCTAAAACTAAGAGAAAGGTTATGAGTCAAATATTCAAACCTAAATCATTTAGTTGTATTTGGTTCAAGGGTCATGCCTCTCCATCCGGGAGTTCATATATTCTCTTTTACTTCTTCTGGGTAAGTCATGGGCGATGTGTATACATCCAACAATGAAGGGGCTTAAGATTTAAAGTTCATGTTTTCAAACGTTGATCTTGTTGTTTCGCAGGTATCATGCCTTGGCTAATATCCTCGCTCAGATTAGTGCTATAGGTATGAAGTCAAGCAATTCTATCAATTCATTTAACTTATGGTTCATGGCTAGGGAGTTCTCCATAAGATTTTGGTGCACTTTGTCACTTTTCCTAAGAGCCTCACTAAAAAATTATTCATCAAAACCGCGATAGACTCGATCATAAAAAATCCATCCTAGATAAAGGCTCATATGGTGCATAGGTTTCCCTAAGTGAGGTATTTTGTGGTTTTGGTGGGAATGGTGGCTTGAGTGGAAAGGGTGGTAACTGTGGATTCGCGTTCCCCATGATAGAGAATGGAAGAGTCAATGGAAATTTTACGAAACAAAAGCAAAAAGAAATAGACTACAAGAAAGCTACAAAATAAAAAATCAATAACATCTCTACTTATAGGACATTTAGTGAGTAGACTAAGCTAATATAGGTACGACGAAACCTAGATTATTCCACAGCGGCAACACCAAAAACTTGATGCGGATTTTTGCAAAACCACAAAAGTTTTACAATCCTCCTAGGCAGTGAACCTAACCGTTGTAATATAGTATAGGTAAGCTCGGGGGATTGATCATTCTATAGGGTAATAGTGAGGTAGGCTCGAAGTGTTATATCGCCTAAATCTAAGGTTGATGTTGATATTTTTGGTCTTTATATTCTTATAACAAAGCACAGGACAATCGGGTTTGGAGATGGGTTTTGATATATCTAAATATATACTCCTAATTTTAAAAAGACCATTAACTATACAAATTAAAAACAATGTTAATAAAAAGGTTATTTATTAGACTCGAAAATCTCCCTGAGATGTACATTGTGCTTAACTAGCTAGATAAATTATTGATGGCGGTTTATGATTAATATGGCTCGGTTAAGCGTTCACATCCTCTCGCCCTTCCACACATATGGCCATTTCTATGAGGTTGCTCAATCGGACACAACGCATAAGTATAAAGCATTTAAGATTTCCACTATCCTACATATATTTGACCCATGTGACCCTATGACAACCGGTTTTAGCGAGGTAGTTTATACAGTTAGTGATAATTTGCTCCTTGTTTTATGAGTTTGGAATTATGTGTGTAAGTCGTTTTGGTGTTATATGTTATATGGCATATGTGTTATTATGTGAGTTGGAGATGGTAGAAATGAATGATTTAGTTATTTCGTTTCGTATGTGATGGTGATTTCGGGAGTATAGCGATTTTCATTATTTTATCGCCGGAAAAATTAATGAAGTATGAATCGTTAATTTCGAGTTAAGATTAACTAGTGAATTAAGGTTTTTAATTTATTTATGAAGTAATAAATAAAAATAATTTGAGAAAAATAATATTAAGTAGTGAATGTGTTGTTATTTTAAAGTGTGTAATTATTTAAAGGTAAAGTAAATAAGGAATATAAATAGTTTTGTATTTAAAAATATATATATATATATATAGGGCAGGGTGTCACGAAATTTACTAAAAAATGATAAATTATATATTATATACTTTATATATAATAATTTTATAATAATAATTATTATATTATATATATATATATTTATATTATTATTATATCATTTATATATATTTTTTTTTAAAGGGTGTGTAGGTTTGGACGGCTTTAAAAAAAGAAGAAAAGCCCAATTTTGCAAAAAAATGAAAGAAACAATATATTCTCGTCGTTTATAAATTTCACGAAACTCAAACCTAAAACTCCAGTTTTTCCTCCCTACCTTTTGTTTGTTGTTGATTCAGCCTCCAAGAGCAAGAGAAGTATCAAAAATTTTTGAAGAAAAATTTAGAAGAAGTGTCGTAAGGTTTTCAAGAAGAAGGTTTATTTTCTTATACTCTTTTTAATTAAACATCTTTTAATTATGTAAACTAGCCAAATTGAGGATTAAAGATTTTATAAAACCTCTGGTGATTACAGGTTGTCTCATCAATTCTAATGTTGATTTGAACAATGAATTAGAGTCATGGATGGGTTTAATTAGTTTATTTTATGGTAAATTCGGAATAGAAATCTGAGACAGAAGTTTTGAGAGAGATCATCTTGGCGAGAGTCATACTCGATCTACAAGATTGCTTTTATTGATTTTCTTGAGCATTAATAATTAACTTACAGTAGAGTCTCACTTTCAACCCCATGGTTTATGAATTAAAAGTGTGTGGAAGTCAGTCCAAATTAATTTACAGATCGTTGTCCTAAATCTGAGTTTTAGAGGAGATCGGGGTTGTGGTTTGTGAGGTCAAAGAATCTTTATTAAAAAAGTCTGCTTTTTAATTTGTTGGATTTGCTACTCTCGTAGCAAGTTTCATGTTGTGTTTAATTTTCTAGATTTTTGTAGAATTTTCTTAAGTGTTTAAATGGGTTATGAATCAAGCCTAAACCTTTAAAGGTCGCGAATTAGATCCGAATTGAGTACGTTTGTGTTGTTGATAAATTTTTCATAAATAGTTAGGCTCAATATTGTTTTTTCTAAAAAATCACAGTAGTTCATAACCACATGGGTAGGTAGGGAGAATGAAACGGGGAGACAATTTTGACCAGTTAGTATTTTTTTGTGGTCATTAAAAGTGACTATAAAATTTCATTGCAGAAACTGGGGGAAAACTCGAATAAATGGATTAAGGGTATTAGGATATAAGTAAGGTATGGGAAGTGTGGTAAAGGGGTTTATAATTATAATAGAGACATTGTAGTCCATCAATTGATTGTTACATCGTCTTGGACATTTAGCCTAATCGCGTGTAGCATGTGTTTTATTTGTGTTTAGTTGATTGCGAGGGATTTGTGAAGTATTTGTGCATCAGGTGAGTTTCATATTCCCTCTTTTTACATTGTTTTTAAATTGGGATGGAAATGATGCATATTGGTTATGTATTGTTTTTAATTGCTGTGATTATGTGGTTTAATTGATGCATGGACATTTATGTGGCTATTATATGATATGTGCTAAATGTTTATGTGTTGTTGGATCGAACGGTAACGTTCCTACCCATGTTGTGTGATTTGGATCGGAAGGTAACGTTCATACCCATTACTGTGTGATTCCGATCGGAGGGTAAAGTTTCTACCTATTACTGTGTGATTCCGATCGAAGGGTACCCATTTCAGTGTGATATTTTGGAGTGACTTGGATCGTAGGACACGTTCCGTCCTGATTGTGGTTGTTTTGTACGTATGCATGTTAGCCTATATAATAGCTAGCCTAACTGTCCTACCATGTTCAATTTTATTAATCACAGTAATTAATTGAAAGTTTGAATTGTGTGTCGTAAACCTATGACTCTCACCAACCGTTGTGTTGACGTTTTTAAGCATCATTTTCATATGAGCATCATGAGGATCTTAAGAATAAGAGGAGTGGCTAGAGAAACCATAGGCTGCTTGCGGAGTTTAATCTCCTAGTTTATTTTATGCATGAATGAATATTAAATGTTGTTGATTTGAACTGCTTAGGTTTATTTTGGATGTTTTGCATGTCTTGGTATTGATGTGAACCCCCTTTGCTTCAATACAAGACACCAGTTATCTTTTATGTTTGTTTGGGTATTTTCATGACACCTTGTGTCTATACCTTGGTTTCTTTTATGCATTGTAGTTCTCTATATAGACACCATTGTGTTGTGATGATTTCCATTCTCGTTACGCCTCGTGTTTCAGCCTTGGCGGGGTGTGACATAAGCACCCTTTCAAACTTTCTCCTGTTTTGCCGCATATACCTATTGATCATTATCACCTCATTGCATCTCCTGCTTTGGTTCTTGATATGATTAAAAGTTTCCCTTGTGGTACGTCTTGTGGTCGAGATAGTTTGTGTGCCCACCACCTTCTTGATTGTTTAGGTGGTGTAGATATGGTTATTTCTAATGAGTTAGTTGCTTCATTGCTCAATTAGTGAATCTCTTTCTTGATGGTAAATGCCCCTGGTTCATTGGGTGAGTGTATTTTTAGTGCTCCTCTCACATCGTTGGTCAAGCCGGGAGGTGGTATACGTCTTATTGTTGTGAGGATTGTTTGGAGGCGTTTAGTCTCCAAGGTTAGTGCTTGCATGATTGGCCATTCTTTAGATAGTTATTTAACTAATCTATAGTTCGGTGTTGGGGTATCTAGAGTAGGGTAGGTTATCCTTTATGTCGTGAATCATTGATTAAAAACCGCAGGGATGATGTGGGTCTTTCGATTTTGTTGGTAGATTTACACACGCCTTTAATTTGGCAGATCGTGAGGTTATGCTACCGAGGTTCGCCTTTGTTGTCTTTTTATTTCATGTTGCATGGAATTTTGTTATTTCAGTCCAGCTAGATTAAATTATGGGGAACACACTTTATGGTCGTACCAAGGTGAGCCTCTTAGACCTCTGCTTTTTTCCTTAGTGTTACATCCTTTGGTATGCAAGACTAGAGACTCGTTTAGCCTTTCCTTACAAGCTTGATATCTGGATGATGACATCATTATTAGAGATACTTTGGCCGTGGGGAAGGTGTGGATGGACCTTGTTCCGGTTTGCACCTCAACGTTGATAAAACTGAGTTTTTTTACCAAAGAAATACACCAGAAGCATGCTTGTGGGTGTTTTCCCACCTAATATTGCCCGATCTTTGCATTGTGTTAAATTATTGGGCAGGCTTGCTAGTGCAGACTCTAATTTTGGTAGTGAGCTTGTTATGAAAAGAGTTTCCAAAACCATTAAGCTTATGGATGATGTTGTTAAGAGTAATGACCCTCAGAGTGAGTTGTTTCTCCTTTGTACTTGTGTCGGTATTTGATGTGGAGGTTGTGAAGAATTCACATGAAGCTTTACAATCCCCTAGGCAGTGTACCTAACCGTTTTAGTGTGGTATATGCAAGACTCGGGGGTTGTTGTCGTTCTCTAGGGGAATAGGTTGGGAAGGCTCGAAAACGGTCTAACAGAATTCTAAGGGGTTGAGAGAAGATTATTTTTTTGTTTTTATATTTTTAAGAAAGCAGGTAAATATCATGGTTTAAGAGGTTGATTTGTTTTAGCTGATTAAACTAAATATAATCTAAACTACTGGTGATAACTTTATGATAAAAATATGTATTTACATAATCATGCACTACTCCTCAGATTGATTCTCCTAGATATTTCTATTGCACACTTGTGTTGATCTGTGTAAGTATTTCCTAAGTCATGAACGAATTACACGAACCCGCGTCTGTTTAATATTTCGTTAAGACAACGCACAAGTAAGATAGTATGAAGACTATTACAAGGCCCCTAAGACTATATTAAATTCATGTGAAATATCTTAAGAGGGATCAACCATATTAGGGGTAAGGTAGTATGAAGACTGTTACCGATGATATCCTTTCTACACACTCGCGTTTCCCTAGACGTCTATGCCAATTTAATATCTTATGGCTAGTTTTCTAAAGCCTAACACGCACATCCATCAACAAGAAGCAACATCAAAAGGATCTACAACCTAAGTTTCATGCAATCATAAGTAAATACAAATGAGGGTTTAGCCTAGCATGTTATAAAGAAAGCAAGAGCATAAATCAATCACACAAGACATAGACATATTAAATGATTAATGATAAAAAATATTACTTGATTAAAACATGGATTAAATTTAGTTATAATAGGGTTTTGAGGCCCTAAAAACGACTTAAAAAGCTGCTAGAAAGACTAGGGTTCGTCTCCCAAAAGTTATACAAAGTTACACACTTAAAACCCTAAAATCAGTTTTGTATATATAGTGAAAACGGCGCGACGGCGTCGCTTTGAAGTTGTGACGCCGTCGCCACATGGATGATTCTAGATCCTCTTTAAGTCGGCCACGTCCTGACGCCGTCGCTTTATATTGGCGACGCCGTCTCCACGCTCTGTATGCACAATTCTTCATGATTTTTGGTGTAGAGTCGTAATCTTGTCCGTTTCTTCTCCAAATGAGCCCAAGTCACGTGTATTTCCTCCAAATGCCATCCAAGTGCTAAAAACCTGAAAACAAATGATTAAGCACATAATCTGGGCATATTTACATGATTTAGGGGGTTAAATGGCCTCGAAAAAGTGTATATAAATACACCAACAGAAATACCTCTACACTTAGGGTTTGCTTGTCCTCAAGCAAATGAGCTTTTCTACCTAGACAACAGCAATATTAAGGTCATTTAATCTACTCTTTAAAAGCATTTTACAACACAACCTTCTAGACCTTGTAATTAAAAGCACAAAAAGCATATACTAGCACCTCACATAAGTGTTTGGGATTCTCTCTTTCACTCGGGTGTATAATAAATTATAACAACTATGGGAAACGAAAATTTAACACTCATTACCTGTCATAGCATATAAATTACCATAGGCTTGGTAAAGGATCAAAACCTCCACCGCTAGGCGCAAGTACTAGTCATTACTGTTAAAGAGGTCTTTATAAAGGGTTGTGGGGTGTAGGTATAAGATAATATTAACGGAAACAGAAACGGATGGGATATATTTGGGTGGATTTAGGTGAATTTGGGGTGAAAGGGTTAGCTAACTATTTATAAGAATACACATTGATTTGGTTGCTAAGCCAAGACTCGGACAAAGATACACAAACTCTACACAACTCTACATCAATCTCTTTATTTTTATTTTCTTGACTCTATGATAAACATAAGCAAATGGCAGCCCATACACATTTTTTTCACTTCTTTTTTTTATATACATTTTTTTCGTACACTTTTTCTCAGTCATTGCTTAAACATATAATACATCATGGGGGTTTATAGATACACCCCTACACTTGAACATTTACATACTCAATATTTACAATCTAACTAATGACCCGAATTGAGGAGGATCAACATAAAATGGAGCTTATTGAGCTCTATTAGAGGTAATAAATTACTTCTTTTCTAATTCTTCATAAGATGAATACTATCATGAATTCCAATCGTCCCAAACACACACACACACTGTCTGTGGTGAGATAAGGACTTATATCGAACCGTGTACTTAATAATTAACTTGGGTTAAAATAATAATGTACTAAAAGCAAGTACATATAAGGTAGGCTAAGGCTATTTGGATGTAACAATTGGTTAAAAGGTGACAATGCTTTTCATTAATAGTCCGGCTTAACTAGAAAATTACGAGAACCGTGAAAATGATAGGCTCAGAGGGTTATACTAGGGGTATCCCGCACTAAAAATGAGTGCATGGCAAGGGTGTAGGATAGTTATATGATCGAGGTGACCATCATAACAATTACACGTTTAAAACATGGGTTAATCCTAGTGCCTCTTATTTAGCAAATCCTAGTTCTCACTATACGGTCTCGGGATGCATCACAAAAAGAAGTTCTAGAATTTAATATACTATCGATACACTCATATAATTTAATACCGATACCATTGCTCCAGAAAAGGCGACAAAGACCGTACGTACACATCTGTAACGACGGAATAGACACATATGACTACATTTGAACCTTAACTCGAGAAAGCTAAAGTAATAAATTATCTTGGGTATAGAAAATGGATACCCGAATTCCTAAAGATCTAAAAGCAAACCTCACATTTTTGGGGTGGAATTTTGAGGGTTTTCTTGCTAGTCATATAAATTCCTATCCATGAGACGCTATTAATACTCGGTTTTCGTCGGTATGTGTCATAATTTTTTTTAAAATTTTGGGTCAAAATTACCTTTTATCTTTGTTTCGATCAATTACCCATCATTTTAAAGACAAAGCAAATGGCAATTAAAAGAATAGTTTCTAAGGCTTATTTCCCCCCTACACTTAAGTTGAACATTGTCCCCAATGTTCTATAAAGTACCCGTAAAAACGAATAAAGGGAAAAGAAAAAAAGTAAAAGAAACTAGTACTCCCCTAGTTTGCTCAATAATAGAGAAGAAACATGCGATAACTGGTTAGATCGTCCTCCAAGAGTCGTCCAATAAAACTTCCTAAGAACTTCCAAGCTTCTTCTTATCAAATATAACCTATAAATCAAAGACAACTACACCAAGCGTAAAACTGGCGGGATATGATATATACAACGAGAGTTTAGGGTTTTGACTCTATAAAAGCAGTAAAGATAGGATGAAAGCGATGATATAATCATAGGTTTCTGTAGGTTTACAACAAAATTACAAATTCTAAATATTGCACATTTTATTTTTCAAAAATACTTGAAGAATTTTGAATCTTCACATTGCTGGAGACGTGACGCCGTCGAGTTTTAATCCTATCGTCGTCTCCACGCACTGTGAAGGTTTCCTCTTTGTTTTTAATGAGAAATTTCATGCACGCAATTTTATTAGTTATATCTGTAGAAAACACTACATAAAAACCTAAAATTAATCATTACAATCATATGACTCGAAACTGACGTGAATTAATCTAAATAATTTATTTTAAATGTTTAAATCTGGTTCTTAAAAACCAGATATATCCCCCTAAACTTATTTTATGCAAAATACCTTTGATTGTAGATAAGACGAAGTTACAAACAAACAAAGCATGATTACAAAATAATTCAAACATTAAAAAACAAACAGTAAAGAGTAAAACACAAGACACTCCTAAATGCGGAAAAGTAAATATTGGGTTGCCTCTCAAAAAACGCTTTTCTTTATTTACGAGTCTTGTAGCTAGACTCAAAGTCACACGTCCTTATGTGTCATAGAAGTGATCGAAGTCGATGATTTCCCTTGGATCTTCCTTTTCGGAGAGTTTCCTAGAAGTGGGGATTAATTGGAGGTTTTTGGTGAATTCTTCTCCGTCCAGGTCAATTAGCCTAATCTTGGCATGCCATGCCCCATTGTAACACCCCCAAAATGGATCACAGCGGAATATGATGTATCGAGGGCATTACTTCATAGATTAATAGCACAAGATATGAGAACGACCTCTAAAAGAGTCGTTTAAAAACTG
>BQNB010149355.1:0-16180 GCA_026074375.1 Tanacetum coccineum | reverse complement strand
TTATTAAGGTTAGGAGAGCTTCTGTCTTAGTTTTTTTTGTTTATTTATTGTTTCTTTGTGTTTTGTTAGCATAGCAGTACTAACTTTTACTTAGCAGTACTAACTTTTACTTTGTTAAAGCTAACAGTACTAACTTATAACTAGCAGTACTAACTCTAAGTTAGTACTGGTAGTTAATACTGGTCCAAGTTAGTACTGTTAGTTAATACTGGTAGTACTGTTGTTAGTACTGTTGTGTTTATCTTGTTTAATTTAGCTTAATTGTTGTTTGTATTTGCTTATTTAGAGTTAGTTTAACTTATTTAATTTGTCTTAAGTTCGTTTGAGCTTATTTGTGCCTTAGTGTAAGAGTTTTAAGTGTTTTTGCCATTTATAGCTTTATTCTTGTTCCAGCTTATTCTCTTTGCTATTTTTATGTGCTTTTGCTTATTTTTATCAGTTTCTGTGCCCAATCATTCCTTGTGACACCCAAACACAAATCATCAATCGTCTTGTGATTTTCCATCTCTAGCCTCGTTAGGACATAACGACCCGGGAACACTCTATACTGCTTCCGGTTTTATTGATCTCGCGGATTCTCATCCTTGAGTTTACTTATATCATATATATATATACGTTTTAAGGAGTAAGTTTCAGCGAACCAGATATCATGTTTGTCCTTCTTTAGGAAGAGGGTTTTGTCAATGGTTCCTCTTCTGTATCCATTCTTTAACAAGAAAGTGGATAAAGTAGCATACCAGGCTCTAGGAGCTTGATGTAACCCATACAGAGCTTTTACCACTTTGTAGACTTTCTAGGGATATTTAGGATCTAGAAAACCTGTTGGTTGAGACACATATACTTCTTCATCAATTTTCCCATACAGGAAGGTACTTTTCACATCCATTTGATAGACTATAAAGCCCATATAGGAGGCAAAGGCTAAAAAGATCCTTATGGCTTCAAGTCTGGCCACAGGTGTATGAACAGCAGAATCAGGACGACGATGGTTGTTGTTACTTTTCTTGCCAAGTAATAGATTATTACTTTGGAAATCGTCCAAAGGATGAGGAGAGGAGTTGCTTTCCTTCTTTGGGTTCTTCAGACGGCTTTGTGAGAGAAACTAGGTCTGGATACTTGAGTCAATCTTCCCATATGAGCTCTGCTGATCAACATTAGTTGTGGTGACGATTCCCCACAGCCATTTGCAGAACTGGTTTCTGGTTTTGTCCCCTGCAGACGTCTTTCCTGTCTGGCACTGGTGACAGGGATACGAATTGCCCTCCAAGGTGATAACATTAATTCGTCCGTATACTGGAGACAAAGTCTATTAGGTTCAGGATATCCAGCTCTTTAACAAAATCTAGCACGTGTCACCAGTCGGACGGTAACTAAAATGGGTGAGTGGGGTTGACGGAGTGAAAGATAATGCCTTTCATAAGAAGATCAGCACTTAGTTCGACCATTGTTCATCAAGTTGACAAGCTATAAACCAAGTTTGTCCTATATGGGACTTGTCTTCAGAACTGTTGCAGGTTAGATAGCAGGAACATTTCAGATGCGTCAACGCTTGGAAGACGTTGGTATCTTCAGAATGTCCACAGATATCTGAAAGATGGGATTCTTTTGAATCTTTTGTGCATTGAATAGGAGGTTGCTTTTCCCGATAGTTAACCACTGAGAGCGTGGTACAATCTGCTCATCAGTTCTTGTAGGAGGTTGAGCGGGAACAATTTGTTCTGCCATCGAATTCTGCAAAAGAGCATTTAACAAAGAAGACAAACATTGCAGAGAAACGAAGTTAGAGAGAACATTAGCTTTGATAAACTCATGTAACAGCGTGATTGATTAACACGGTTGTAATTCTGGTTTGATTAAGATCTTTTCATGGTATCCAACAGGATCCAAGTACTTATTAAACTAAGCCCTGATGGTATTTTAGACAAGGCAAATGGGGGTCATTTGAAGATTGGGCACCAAATGGGACAAAATATGAAATTTAGCCCAAACCGCCGCTTGGCAGTAATGCCAAACTCGCGTTAAGCGAATTAAGCAAGCCGTGAATATATAACATCTTCGACAAACCGCCGGACACCGGCGGTTTACCTGTTGGATACCAAAAAATAAAAGAGAGGAATATGGCAACCGCCGTTGGTCAACCCGCCCTCTTGGCAAACCCGCCTTTTGGGCAACCCTTGGGCAACCCGCCTTTGGGCAACCCGCTGTTGTGAGCAAAATGATGTTTTGGGCAACCCGCTGGAATGGCAACCCGCCGTTAAAGTAACCAGCGGGTTGAGTCATTTATAAATAAATATTAATAACACAAAATGATCAACCCGCCGTAATGAATAACACGCAACCCGCCACTAGGACTTGGGCAAATCATTCGTTTTGATAGAGATAAAAACAACTCATCAAAAAACACATTAATTAGTACCTAATGAACAATTCCCAGCAATCAGAACACACTTTACAACACTACATTTGTGAACTCGACTTAGAACGACCCTATATCTAATTTTCTACAACTTGTGATGTGTTTTAGATCGATTTCTTTGATATACACATTGAATATATGATATAGATTGAGGTTCGAAGATTACCTTAGTAAGAAAAGCTGCAAATTGGCGATATTTGATTTCGTTTCTTGGACGGCGGTTTGCGAGTGGTGTGGTGTGTGTGTTTTGTGTTTGATATTTTGAATGTTTTGACTAAAAACGCAAACCCGCCGCACATTTATACAAATATGATACAAACTTGGCAGATTTGGTCCCTTGGGTTCTTCTCTTTTATTTCCTTGTTTTAATTATTTCAGGGCATTTCTAATATTTGGCATTTGGCCAAAATAGTCCTCTATAGTTTAATAAGGCTAGGAAACAAGAGCAAATCTTTTTACTCCTAAACTTTACACAATAGATTAAACTTGGACTCTCGAGTTAAAGTTAATTAACTCCCCTTCAAACATTAACCCATTTAGAATACAACAACCATCTAAGATTAGACTTTTATAACACCCACCAGTCTTTTATCATCCCTTGGATATTTTCACATTCACTCTCCCCCTCAAGCAACGACCCGGTGTCTATTGAAAGAGCTGTAGTCGTTGATTGAGATGAAAAGAGCAGGCGAATATCCCTCTCTGATCATTGTTTACTTTACTCCCACAAAGCTCTGGATATAAAGTAATCCATGCGCAGACATTAAACCGGGTTGCAATTTGAAGTAATTGCAAACCTTTTAGTAACTCCAAAAGACTTAAAAGATGTCTTAAGTATTTTATTATGATTGTGACATATATATATATATATATATATATATATTATTATTATTATTATTAGATTTTTTTTTTTTAAGTATATACAAAGGATACATGAAGGTATTAGGTTTACTCATCCTTTCCTTCTTGAAGACGTTTGAGAGTTGCAGGTGTCAAACTCTTCATGCCTAGGCGTGGAAGAAGAAATTCGAACCGTTCTCTTGGTAAGGCTTTGGTCAGAATATCTGCAAGTTGATAATTCGTTTCCACGAAGTAGAGTTCAACCACTCTATTTTCCACTTGCTCTCGTATGAAATGGTGCCGTATGTCAATGTTTTAGAGCGAGAAGTGCTGGACGTTGTTGCAGCACAGAGCAATGCACTTTGTTATCACAGTACAGAGGAATTTTATGAATTCAAATATCGTCTTTAAGCTGGGATCGCATCCAAACGGATTTGAGCACAACATCCAGACAGGGCTATTTATTAGGCTCTGGTAGTTGATATTTGCCGTGCTTCGTTGTTTCTTTGATGACCAGCTAACAATCTTCTCCCAGAAACTAAGCACTTCCGACGTACTTTCTTCTTGAATCTTGACATCGCATGGATCGATCTGCATAAGTGTTAGTGACATGGCGTTGTCTTCGGATACCAAAGACATGTGAATGGTTCCTTTCAAGTACCGAAAAGATAACGTTTTGATAGCTTCAAAGTGCTTTTTGGTAGGTTAGCTGATATCTAGCGCACATGCAAACAGCGAAGACAAGGGGGTCTATCGGCTGTAAGGACATTAGGGCAGGCCAACATTCCACTAAATTGAGGTTTGGTCAACTGGATTCCATGAGATCCTGGTCCAGTTTCAATCGATCCACCCCCCCCCCCCTATTGGTGTATCGACAGGGTCAGAGAGATCCATTCAATACTTTCTTTAGGATTCGAGAGGCATATTTCGCTTGGTTAATAAAAGATGCCTCGGGACTTTGAGAAACTTGTAGGCCTAAGAAAGACATTGTCATCATCGGGACATCTGAAATTGGAGCTAATCTCTTTTGAAAATATGTTACACGCAATAAGATCTGTTGAGAAGAAATGATGTCATCTACGTTATTTGAAACAAGTAGAATGTGTTTGCCTGGATTTGCGTGTGAATAACGTTGGATCCACGGCACCTTGAAGAAAATGTGTGCCATCAGGAAACTTGAGAGTGTGTCCATACCACGCCTTGGTGCTTGCTTAAGCCCTTACTGAGCTTTCTTCTGACGATAACAGACGTGAGTAGGATTTGGCCTGATGCTTTCAATCCTTCAGGTTGGACTGACGACGACTTCTTCTTGGAGATCACCGTTCAGAAACAGTTTTGACATCCATCTGGTAGATGATCATGTTTCTTGGTGCCGCATTGGCAATGAATTTTGATTGCTTCTATCCGTGAACTGGAGCAAATGATTCCTCAAAGTCAATACCAGCTTCCTGACGATATCCTTTTGCCACTAACCGAGCTTTGTTTTTCAGTATTCACCATAATTCATCAAGCTTTACTTGGTAGATCCACTTGAGGCGATAACCATAACATGAAATTGGGCTGAGGTACTTAATTCCATACTTCAAGTCGATCACAATTCATGCATTTCATTTTGCATGGCTTGAAACCAGCAGACTTCTATCACGGCCATTTTGAAGTTCTTGGGTTACGGACTTTGGACTGTTCAGTAATTATGGAAACAGCACCACAAAGCATCGGATCTAACTGTTTCTGGTGATACGGACGAGAGGGATTGCCACGATGGTTTCCAGAGGATGCTCTTTGGTCCATCTTCTAAAAAATAAATTTATGATCTGGAGGGTAGTTATCATGGTTGGGTTCCACTGCTTATCATTCCCTCGATGATGATTGTGTCGAACCTGAATCTCAGGACTAGGTTATGTGAGGGATGAGGAACATCGTGAATGATTGGGGTGTCTTCTGGAATTTCTTGGTGTTGGATTGGAAGATGACGATCGGATGTTGACGATGAGGCACTTGTTGACGGTGCATCTTGTGCAATTGTTGTAGACAAAGATGTACCTGGTGGGGCAACTTGAGCATTTACTTCAGTAGCAGAAGGTACTTGTTCATCAACGGGAGATTGTTCAAGGTGTTCATCAAACATCGGTTGAAATAACATTTCCAGCTCTTTGTCGGTTGGAGCAAGCCCTGATTTGAGTTGACCAGAGGTCATTATGACAGACACGGGTCCTGAACTTATACGTACAGGGCCATGTCTAGCCATCCTCATCGAAGGTGACGTGAATTGTGTCCATAATCGACGAGTTCTCTTGTTGTAATCATATAGCCTTTCCTGATAGGAGCATACCAACGAAAATTACAATGTCAGGCTTTGGCTTGTAATTTTACCTAGGTTTTTCGCTATCATTCTGTACGGTAGCACAGAGCACCAAATACTCGGAAGAATGTGAGATCAGGCTTCTTCTCATGCACAAGCTCATACGGGGTTTTGTTATGACGAGTATGAATTAGTGATCGGTTTTGTGTATAACAGGCAGTGGCTACAGCTTCTGCCCATAGAAACATGGGAGCTTTCGAGAATATCATCATAGTTCGAGCTGCTTCCACCAGTGTACGATTACGTCTCTTCCAATAACGCCATTTTGTGAGAGAGTTCTCAGAACTGACTTTTGATGTGTTATGCCAACACATTCATAGTATGCCGACTGAGCTTGTTGACGAATTCTGTTCCTTTATCTGTTGCGATGTATCAGACGTTTTGTGAGGCCAACCTGTATTTGCCTTAAGAAAGTTGGTGACAAACTCTGGTGTTTCATCCTTTGACCTCAAGGATTTTACCTGTGAATCTTGAATAGTCATCACGGATGACTAAGATAGTATTTCTTTCCTTTAATGCTCTGACTCTCATTGGACCCGACGATCCATGTGTAAGGGTCTGAAGTCCTTCCATATTTGTGTTTCAGATTTTGGTTCTGTGGGAGTGAAACTTCTTAGCTGTGTACAAGTTTGACAGGCGAGCCAAAGATGATCCTTTTCAAAACTTCAATCTGTGTGGGCTCTAACTTAGATCTTTTCGAGCAAGTCATTATGTGCCGAAGTTTAAATGTTTTAAACGGAGATGCCACAACCATGGTTAGATTTTGGTAGCCTTTGGACCAGCAAAGCATATCGGAGAAGACTTCATCATTTCATCAATCGCTGACGTTGTAAAAATTGGCTGCACGACTACCTTTTGGATATCTGTACCATGTAAGTCCACGAACAAAGCATGTATGCTTTCTGAAGGCCACTTCAAGATCAGAATCACAAAATTGCCCTACAGAGAATAGATTGTGTCCAAGGTCCTTCCAAGTAGTATACCCTTGAGATCACACTATCACCATAAACATAATATCTCCTTAAACCCATTGATAGCTCCTAAGTGGTCATTCCCGAATCTGACCGACCCGATGAACTTTTCCACAAATTCTTGAGCTTCGAACGCTTTCCCGTATATGTTTGGTAGCAGCCCGACGTCCAGATACCAAAGCAAGAAACTGTAAGACATGCATTTGAAAATCATTCCGAGTTTGGAGAGGTTTGGGAATATCGGTTCCAATTTTTGTTGGGGTCCTTTTGGTTAGCATTTCTCCTAAGGCGGGAATTTCTTTCCGTGGGTCTCCATTGAGAACCCAATCAAGTTTTTCCTACCTAAGGTAAGTTTCTTTCCTGTGGGTTTCCCATTGTAACCCATATCTGTAAATAGTTTCCCCGTAGCTTTCCAACCCTTTGGGTTTTGACAAATGTTGTCAGACAGTTTGCCTTTGGTTTCCAGATTCTGTTTGGTCGTGTTTTCTAAACTGTTATAAACAGTTTGCCTTTTGGTTTCAGATCTGTTTCTTCGTTATGCACAGACAATTCTAACTGTGGGTGTAGACTTCACAGAATTCAAGACATTAACAACACCAATTCCATTACCTTGTAGGTTTACAGTTTCAGACGTCGAATTACATTACACACGCTTAGAGCTAATGCTAGAATCAACCCGCTTCACTTTTTTCCAAATGACCGATTTGGTCCTAAGGGTACTTCTACTTCCTTCTATTCTCCTTCTTAGCAGAGGGTCCTCATTTTTCTTTGTATTGCTTCTAGGCTTTGACCGCTTGCTTCCAGTGGAACTCGTTTACTCCTGTTTAGGAAAGCGACAGGGATATAGTCAGTTGACTCGCGGTGCACTTTTTGTTTCTGTTGTTGTTGCTAGAAGAGTTCCTGGTTTATCATAACTTAACTTGCTATTTCCTAGTTAACAGGGGTTTGAGGAGCATTGTTATCTCTTTCATTGAAATTTTTTGGGCAAGTGCCAATCACACATTATATCAATTCCTGAGATAACTTAGTGTATCGGCAAGCCATAGTTAAGTGAACTATACCTGGTTTTAACTGCTCTAGCTTCCTTACATATCCCTATCCGTTTCTACACTACTCCTTAAGATGGCCGATATAGTTTAATTGAAGAACTCCATATTGTTTTAAAGGGGTATGAGGGATGGGTTTTTACGTCTATGGCATACATGCCAGGAGAAGAACTTTTGGTTGGACACAGTCACTGGTGAAACAAGGCGCTTTGCTTCGCAAATTGAGCTTTTAGACTCTTATCTATTCAACATGGTAGATGTCTTTTCACTTGTGTGAGTACGCAAGATCTTAATTGAATCAAACAGTTCATTGTAATGTTGTTTAACCTTTTCTAATTCTAATCTATCGCAATTATTTTGTTCAATAAGTGCTGTGACATCTACAGCACTATAAGGCTCACGACTTCTGGCTTTTCACATTCGTGACTATATCTTTCAAGGTGTCGAATACGTTATCCTTTTCTTGAATCTGTTGTTCGAGGTTCTTGATTTTACAGAACGATCTGAAATCTGGAGCTTCCTCGGTGATGCCAGATGTGATTTTTTTATATTACTCAAAAATTTTTGAAAGATGTTGATACTTTAATTGCAGATTTAGGTATTCCCTTTCTAGTTTTGAAATAAGTTTTGACTCATCATGAACTTTAGACACGTCAGCTTCAAGATCTAGACAACGTGATTTTGCCAAATCATACAGCAGTTGAAGTCGACAGACACATTAACAATGCATTTCAATTTCAATGGAGAAGGTTTTTTTTTCAATTTCAGCACATTGCTTTGTCCTACAGAATTCTTGGTCCACTTCGTAATCGTTTGTCAAAAATCTTTCCATTTCTTTAACTCTTTAAAGAGGGCGGTTTGTACCCAACAAAATGTTCTTTAAGGAGTTTTGGGAAAATGGAATAACTTCATGAGGTAACATCTTTTCGTTTGCTCAAAACTCTTTGCCCTCTGTCGCCTGATGGGGTGATTCTAGTTTGCAAAGTTTTAGTCACATTCAGTAAAATGTTGTGTGAAGAGTACATAAAGATTAATCTTTCACTTGACTTTTTAGTTGGAAGAATTCTGGGGACAAGCTGACGGGAGTATTGGGTGGATACCTGTTCAATGTTGAAATTGGTTTTCGAGCTAGGGTTCTCAGCCTTTTTTCTGTTGTCATCTTAAGGACCAAAATATCTGTTATGGGGTCTGATTTCTTTGGGGAGCAATGGTTTGCTAAGAAGGAGAAGTTTCTTTTGCGTTAATCGGGGGAGAAATCCTAATTTTTATTTTCCACACATAGGGGGCTTTGCATTTTTAAAGCATTCTTTTCTTAGTTATCTCAGCTAATCACGTGTATCCTCGGACATCATTTATGACAGTGGGTGTTAGATGGTCGTGACAGGCATATGACCATTACACACAGCAGGACTGAGCGTGTCTTTTATAGGCCTATGGCAACTTGTGGCTTTTCATCATAAAATATGTTTTTGGTTGACACAACATGTGAACTGTTTGAGACGACTGACCCTCGTTTGTATAATCTATCTTCAATCTTATCTATTTATCTTCTTTTTAAGTCAAAATACTCTTCAAGGAATTTGTCTTCCTTTTGTTTTAAAAATCCTTTTTCAAAAGTTGTGACTTCTTCTGTCTTTGACTTATAATGGTCAACCTGTAGAAATAAGGAGTGAGTATTTGTGCTGAATGAAGTTCAGATTTTAAAGAAGTTTCCTTTCTGTTTCGGTCCGAGATGATTATTCTCATTTGCTCATCAATTTTTCTTTCTCTATCAGTTAACTCAAACTTTGCCCGTTTTTCATATTCCCCGACCAGTTCCTTATATCTCGAAGTTCACAGGTCACTGAGTCATAAGATTAACATATCTGCTTATTTGTTTTAATCTACTTTGTTACACCATGTTCTTGCATTTCATCGAGATTAGACATTTAGTCATCATTTCGGACAGAAGATGCATTACATTGTACAAACCATGTTCTTCGTTGTCTTCCACTACTGGCATACGGAAATAATATTACTATCACTCTATAGTCAGCATCAAGAGTCAACACGTAGTTGTGTTTATACTGTTTGAATCTCGCTGTACATCATGATTCTCATCCATAGTCTCACAAAGGATCATGATCTTGGACCTCAAGTGGAATTATGCGAGTTCGTATCGAGGGGCCCGGCTTCATCGTAGATTGATTCTTCGATGTGAGGCTTCGCCAGAACATGGTCTGTGAAATGGACCCTCATCTACCTCAGAGTCCGACTGCAATCACATTCTTCAGCTTAAAAAAATGTGTCATCATGAGTGCCAAATCATTCTCGGTTGAATCATCCACTCATCATCCAACTGTTGCGTAACCTGTTCCCTCAAGGAAACAACGACTGTTCTTCATCCAGAATCTGCTCCATTCTCCTGGGCTATGCATTAGGTAGATCGTGTCTTGAAGTGTAGTTTGAATCTTGAAGTCGCTTTGGCCTTGGACATTCACGTGCTATGTGCCCTAGTCCGTTACAGTTGTAGCACTTGATGGGTTTCACTTGACCAGGATTAATCATGCCTCCTCTGTTCGGAGCTCCTACATTTCCCGCCACACCATTTCCTCTCGCATTGTTTCTTTGAAATGGTCTTCCTTGATTAGTTGCATTGTATCTTCCACGGATATCTTGAACCACAACTTTCCCGTCTTGAACCATAGCTTGGTTCCTTGCATTTGATTGAAGCTCTTTGATCGATTGTTTTGTTTGAGGGGAAGATGTGATTTGTATGACTGAGTGAGGAGGCCAAGTGAGTTGGGTTAAACTTTCAATCAGGTTTTCTGTTGAAGAACTTTCCTGAGTTCATTTGAAAGTTGTTCAGAAAGGACATGGTTCTGTTGAGTTTGGAGATTGGATGATTTTGTTGGATACTTTCGTTTTATAACATTGCTGTGTTGAGGCTGGGTCCGACACTAGTGCCAAAGGATAAGTATTTTGGTTGAATGAAACCTTTTCCATCATAATTCTTTTCTATTAGCAGCCACCTCATGTTGCTTTAGGTAGGCATACAACTGATCACTGTTTGACTCTTTCAAACCTCTGTTAAGTTTTACTTCAGTTATGAATCTACTCCACTCAGGCAACATGTTGTTCACAAATTTTGAGTTAAGCTGCATCCTGGACATGGTCATCTTGATGTTTCTCATGTCATTAATGAGCCTTCGTAAACCTCCTAACGTAGTATCCTTGAATGCCTTTCCTTTGATTTGACGGAAGTGTTCATATTCATCGTATAACTGAGATTCTGTCATCCTTTGTATAGCTGAGAACCTTTCCAGAATCATCTTACATTTTCCAAATGTCTTTGCGTCAGTTTAGTGATTTGATGAGTGAGTAGATGTCCTTTGGTTATACCCTGAAGTAGGATATTTGGTTGCAACGAACTGTCAGTTTATACTTTCTTTTTCTTCGCTGATAAGGTCGTAAGGACTCTAGCACGTTACTGGGACCTTGTTGAATTGCACCCCCAGATCCTCAAAGTATTACATCTGAAACCTGTTCCATCTGAAATGGTCCTGTTAAAGGACTTCATAATATTCTCACATTTCATTATCCTTTCCTAGACAGTAACAGCGAAATACGTTGTGCCAAGATTCAAAGTCTGTTCTGCAAGCATAGTGTGGCGTTGTATAGAACTGCATACTGGATGTTCTTCTTGACTATTCTAGACATTCTTGTAATTATTATGATATGATATGTTTTCATCGATCAAACATGATTTATGATCGTGTTCGTTAAAAGTGGTGAGGTTAATGTGTACGTGTTTTGTGTGTAGTGATATTGAATTCCCGAGTTTTGATATGTGTTTCAAATTTTGAGGACAGAAAGCTCCAACTCGCCGCCAAAGGCTATCAAAACGCTGCAAAGAAGTAAGCAACCCGCGGTCGGAATTTTAAAGGGCAATCGTAAACACATACTCGCTGCCCAAAGCAACCCGAGCCGGCGAAGAGTTAATCACCGCCGCGAAGAATATTTTGATCAAAACGCCGTTTTTATTGAGTTTTCAAACGCAGAGTTTCCTTAAGGAATTAGTTATTTAAAAATATTCAGCCCGCTAAACAACACTGGTCAAACCGCTGTTAAGCAAACTCTGTGTTTTAAAACTCGCCTCCTGTTTGATCAACTCGCCGCCTATTCAACCCGCGGTAGCAAAACCGCTGCTTATTAAACAACTCGTCGCTTTAGCAACTCGCCACTCAAGCAACCCGTGTTGTGTCAGAGTGTTGGTAACTACTAAATCAAAATACTATTTTTCCCAAAACCACCGTGAAGAAATTATGGCATCTCTCCAGAAGAACAACGACGTTTTTTCACACAAAATCACCTACTAAATCACCCTTTGAACGATTTTGCTTGATTTCGATTGCGCAAACACAATCACCACAAAGTACTAGCAACTAGAAACACCCAATTCATCATTACAAACAACCAAATATTCGGAGGCCTAAAAAAACGTGCTTAAATTTTCTATGGACACTTTTCGAGCTAAACAAGCACAAATTCGCACATTCACACGATTCTAATCATCCCATAAGCTCTGATACCATTTGTGGTTTTCTCTATATCATAACAGGTTCGATTTCTTGGATCAGGCTCGTTTTTAGAGGAGAGAAACACTAGAAAGAGAATAGTTTAGAGAGCGAATAAGTGTTTCTTGTAACTGATTATTTGACTGCTTGTATCTTCCAAAGTTGGAAGAGACTTATATAGTACTCTACAATATATCGGGTATTTGATAATCCCTGACCTTAAACCGAAAAATGTACTATAAACTATTAAACTACGAGCTATATGAAACAGTAAAATACACGGGGTGACCGAGTCTTTTTCTAATATCCAACAATAATATTGTCATTAGTACTGGTAGTACCATAATGGTTACTATTGGTAATGTTATAGTTAGTCCGGGTAGTACAAATGCATTCGTTAAGCTTATTTAGAGATTCATGGAGCAGGTGTATCCACTGAGGATGCAAATTAGAAATTCCTTAGATCTCTACCTTCTACCTGGTCTCAAGTTTCCTTAATTATGAGGACCAAACCAGGAGTGGACATCTAAGAGTCTTTGAGAATGATGTAAAAGGCTCTACTGCATCATCCTCTAGCACGCAAAATGTAGCATTTATCTTTGAGAACACCAGCAGTACTAAAGATGTTAGTACCGCTTATAGTGTTTCTAATCCTTCTGGTCAAAATTCACAGTATGAACAAACATACTCCTTGCTTGCTAATCAATCAAGTTGCCCTCAACTGGATCATGAGGACTTGGAACAGCTTGATGAATATGACTTAGAAGAAATGGACTTGATAATGGCAAGGTGACCATGATTTCAATGAGAATGAAAACGTTTTACAAATAGACCGGTAGAAAAACTACATTTAATGCAAAAGAACCAGTTGGCTTGAGTTAAAACAAAGTTGAATGCTACAATTGCACAAGACAGGGCATTTTGCATAGAGAGTGTAGACATCAGGGAAATCAAGATATAGGAGGAGAGATGCTTGGAAACTCTGGAAATAGGAATGGGAAGCAGAACTGGAAAGAAGGATGACTCTCAAAGCATTGGTGACCATTGATCGGAGAAGGTTGTAGATTAGACAGTCACGAGAAAGAAGATAAAGATTGATGCTTTGGATGCGCCTTGCAACAGCTCAGAATCGGTCAAAGAGGTAACTCTGTTCAATTGAGTGTAAAGCGTCTTATGGCTAAGCTTAAAAAACTGTATGATGCTCAGATGAGAAACAACTTTGTGAAGCAAGCATAGAAATAAAGCATATATCATGGTTTAAGAAAGTTGAAGCACAATTTAGTTGCTCATTCAACACGGACAACTGTGGTATGAACAAAAGAATAAAATATATGAAAATAGATTTAGATGTAAACAGATGTTCTACTATACAAAGAAACTTTTGGCAGAAGCTATGAAAGAAAAAGAAGATTTAAAAGCTAAAGTAGAAAAATGGCATAATTCTTCTAAAAATCTTGGTAAACTTCTTAATACCCAAATGAGTGCTAATGATAAATTTAGGCTTGGGTATGGGGATCACAGATATGATGGTATTTTGAGCTATGAAAATGAAGTTTTACAAAGTGTTTTTATGAATAAGGAGAGTGAGTTGAAAAAAACCCAACACAAAAAACATTTCAACCTTTGTATGATAGATTTGTTATAGCAGGAGGAATGCATGTTGTACCCCCACCCATGACAGAAAATTATATGCCATCTGGACCTGATATTGAAGTAGATTACTCACAATTTACATATTGTCCAAAACAGACTCGACCTAGTGAATCTGAAACCCAAACAAGTGAATTTGATACCTGTAAATCTAACATTAGTACAAAACCCTCTGAATTAGTGTCTGAACCAGTTGTTAATGAATCTAATGTAGAATGTCAACCTAAGGTCTGGTCTAATGCTCCTATCATTGAGGAGTATGAATCAGATAGTGAAGATGAGTATGTGTCTATACCAACAAAAGAACAACCAGCAAGTAAAAACTCCTAAGGAAACAGTTAAGAATCAGTACACACATTGTAAAAATCCTAAAGTTGACAAAAAAAGTTGGGGTATGGGTTTACTGCAAGAGCATGTTTTGTATGTGGAAGTCTAATCATCTAATCAGAGATTGTGATTTCCATGAGAAGAGGATGGCTAAGCAAGCTGAGTTAACCAATGGGTTGAACAGGAATTCTAGACAAAGGGGGATAAGGCAAATTTAGAACAAACCTCATTTACCATTTTCAAGGCCTTTAAATAACACAACAACACTTAGAACAAATTTTTTAAAACAAAAGGTTAATACTGCTAAGGTATATGCAGTTAGTGCTGTTGGGGGGAAAAATGAAACTGTTGTTAAGCCCTCAGCAGGTTGTAATTAGAGACCATAAAGACACAACTGGCACAATGTCTCTAAATATAATGGTGGATCCAGTCTTAGAAACTGTTTCACTTTTAAAGATCTACTAGGCAGACTCAAGCCCAAACAGGCTTGGGTCCCTAAGAGAAACTAATCTCTTTTATTTGATGTGCAGGATTATCCACATAGAGCTTAACAGAATAAAGGAATTGTTGACAGTGGATGTTCCAGGCACATGACTGGAAACAAGGCTTACCTTGCTGAATATCAAGACTTTAATGGTGGCCCTATTGCTTTTGGAGGTAGTAAAGGTTACATAACTGGTAAAGGTAAAATAAAAACAGGAAAGTTAGATTTTGAGGATGTGTGCTTTGTGAAAGAACTTCAGCATTTCAATCTCTTTTCAGTATCACAAATGTGTGATAAAAAGAACAAGGTTCTATTTACTGACTCTGAATGTCTTGTTTTGTCTCCTAAATTTAAGTTACCTGATGAAAATCAAGTATTACTTAGAATCCTTAGAAAAAACAATATGTACAGTTTCAATTCAGAGAACATTGTTCCTTCTGGAGGATTAGCTTGTTTAATTGCAAAGGCCACAATTGATGAATCTAACAAATGGCATGGGAGGTTGGGTCATGTTAACTTTAAAAATCTAAACAAACTTATGAAGGCAAACCTTGTAAGAGGTTTACCTTCAAAGATTTTTCAAAATGACCACACTTGTGTTGCTTGTCAGAAAGGAAAGCAACACAAGGCCTCCTGTAAGGCCAAATCAGTGAACTCTGTTAGCTACTCCTTACAACTTCTTCATATGGATTTGTTTGGACCTACATCTATAAGGAGCTTAAACCATAAGACTTATTTCCTGGTAATCACTGATGATTTTAGCAGGTTTAGTTGGGTGTTTTTCTTAAGAACTAAGGATGAAACTAGTGGAATCCTTAAGGACTTTATAAGATAAATTGAGAACCAATTGAATCAAAAAGTTAAAACTATTAGATGTGATAATGGTACAGAATTCAAGAACAAGGATGTTATGAATTCTGTGGGTCTAAAGGGATCAAGAGGGAATACAATAATGCTAGAACTCCACAACAAAATGGAGTTGCTGAAAGAAAGAACATGACTCTTATTGAGGCTGCTAGGACTATGCTTGCAGATTCATTTTTACCTAACACTTTTTGGGCTGAAGCAGTTAGTACTGCTTGTTATGTTCTAAATAGGGTATTAGTGACCAAGCCTCATAATAAGACACCTTATGAACTTATAACTGGTAAAATACCAATTATAAGTTATATAAGACCTTTTGGGTGCCATGTGACCATCTTGAATACCATTGACCACCTGGGCAAGTTTGCTGGGAAATCAGATGAAGGGTTTTTAGTTGGGTATTCTCTACAAAGCAAGGCTTTTAGGGTATATAATTTAGAAACCAAGAGAGTTGAAGAAAACCTGCACATAACTTTCTTAGAGAATAAACCAAATGTTGCAGGAAAAGGACCAACTTGGCTATTTGATCTTGATTATTTAACTGATTCTATGAATAAACCAGTGGATAAGGAAGAACAAGTCTTTTTAGATGAACTTGAAAGACTTAAGAGGCAAGAAAAGGATGCTAATGATGAAGCTGAAGCTCTCAGGAAGGAGTTTGCAT
>BQNB010149354.1:0-16180 GCA_026074375.1 Tanacetum coccineum | reverse complement strand
AGAGATTACAGTTTCCTTGAGTTGGTAAGAGTACCCCCATATTGTAGTTTCCCGTAGCAGCATATACGTCCCCTTGAGTGAAGCCACCGGCGGCTTGACACTCGGAATAATGATGTGGGCCACCACAAGTCTCGCAACTTTGATTAACAACATTAACTTTCTGATTAGATTGGCACATTCTTAGAAAAATTTTGTTCAATTCTGCAATTTGCTGAGTAAGAGCTGCAATCTCAGGAGATGAAGAAGTGATCGATCTAGATGACTCGCCCCTTTGAGCTGAGGTATCCCAGTCATTGTGGTGGGCAATCATATTTTCGATTAGATCATAACACTCTTCGGGTCACCTTTTCATAAAGGTGCCTCCAACAACAGCATTGATTGTATCCCAGCGTCTCAAAGTTATCCCGTTATAGAATGTATCTATTTGAGTGACGGTCAAGAATTTGTCAATATGCTTATTTGCATGGTCATAGGGGCGATCGGACCACCCCGACCAAGCATAGTCAGCTGACACAGCTCCTCCATCATTCGGAGATCGGGAACCGGATTTTGAGGAATATGACCCGCAGGAGGCGGTCCCTGATTGATATTAAGATCCATATTAATTTCTTCAAAATCTAATAAAAATGACGGTTCACCATGATTTCTTCGACGATTACGTATAACGCTCTCGGAATTAGAAAAAGGAGCAACGAGTTTAGTTGTAGACGAACGTGTGCTCATGCACTTAAAAAGAAATAAGATAAAAATATTTTTGGATTTTTTATAAAAGTGAAATAAAATTATAAATAAAAATATTTTTGGTATTTTTTTAATATATATAAAAGAAACGGAAGAATAAAATAGAAATGGAAAATATTTTTTTAGATTTTTATTATTTTATTGTTTTATTATTATTTTATTATTTTTTAATTTTTTTTATTATTTTTTTATATTTTTATTTTATAATTACAAAAATAAATTTTTAAAAGGAAGGATCTTCAAGGCACTAACTCGAAACATAACGTAAAAATCGTACAAATCTCCCTGGCAGCGACGCCAAAAACTTGATAGCTTTCGTGAGAACGTGTCGAAGTAATATTAAAGTATTTCCCGTTAGATGTAAGAATTACTTTAGAAAAAGTAATAATTAATCTTCCGGATGTCGAATCCACGGCGAGAATTGAATTTAAAATTTACATTTATGTTGTTCGTTTGATGCTTGATTATCAAATATTTTGGTTTGTTTTTATGCTAATGATATATTAATAAGCTAATTAAAACAAAGCAATATAAAACTAAACAAATAGATCTAAAATATATATAAAACGAATATGCTTGTCAAGTGAGGTGAAAAGATCATAAAGTGTGAAGGTAAGTTTTTATTAATGAATTAATACCCGTCTAAAAAAAACTATTTTCTCACAACGTTGGTTTATTTTGAAAATAATATTTTATCTTGATATTAATTACTAGATTAATGCCTAATTATTCTTACGGATTTTGCCCGTTTAAATTACCAAAACATAAATCTAAATAATTCGAAAATTATTAATCAATAATCCCTTTTTATTTACACACTTTAATCACTAAACACGACTCACTTAACAAGCATATATAAAACTACTCACTAACCATGCTAACAATCTAATCAATCATAAACATTTTAAACAATTTAAACTACAACTACTTAATATTGAAGTGAGAAAGAAAGTAAAACCCGATCGAAGCTACGAAGAAGAAATAACCACCCGATTATATAAACTAAATAAAACTTCAAGTTCACTTCTTTATTAGACTTTATTCAACTAATTAAATGATAAAGTTATAAATTTTATTATCTAATAAGCTTGTAAAATCTAGTAAAGCTCTAAACTTAGAAATTAGACTAGTTTATACAACCCTTAAGCTCCACGCCAAAGAGGTAGAATAAGTTCCATCAACAATAAAACACAAGCAAAGTTAAGACAAACAATAATATATCAATAAGATAGAACTTAATCTAAAAAAATAAGCTATTTAAAGATGAAAACTTTTGTTAGGAATTAAGAAAAGACTCGGTCACTTCCAAAAGTGTAATAGTATAGCTCGTAGCATAATATTTGGAAACTTACCAAGCTAACCGGGTCACATAAGTCATCCTTATGTTGACCGGCCAATGCAAGGTATAAATACCCCTCTTCATCCCTTGGAGAGGGTTGGTTGTTCATTTGGTTAGTCACATAATACATTTTCCTTTCTTTCTTTCACTAATTGCTACAACCCTCCTTTCTCTCTCTAAACTTGCTATCTTGTGTATTGTTAAGTGATTTGATACTTTTACAATTGGTATCAGTCGCCATGGGGTGATATCGTGAGCTTGTGTGCGTTTATATCTTGTTTAGATTGTTAGTTTTGGTTATTTATTGGTTTCGTGTGCTTCATAATTCAAACTTGGATTTTTGTGTTTAAAAGTCTTAAAGTTTGTATTTTTAAGCAAGATCTAGGCATAAGATAACTAGTTGTGCAAGAAAAATCAAGGTAAAACGTCAAAAAGGGTGTGTTTTTGGTGATTTTTGTTGAAAAAGTACGTTTTGTTTGAAGCAAGCGAAACATGTTTTGAAGGTAGCGAAATATGGCATGAAGCTAGCGAAACATGTATTCCAGCGAAATGTGTAAGCGAAATATGTTGTGTAGCGAAATATGACAGGTTGACTTCAAGCAAAATATGTCATTTCTTGGAAACGAAATTCTGCTTAAATTTTCTTAGGTCAAGCGAAATATGTTCAAGCGAAATATGTTTCTAAGCGATTTATGACAGGTTGTTAGTTCAAGCAAAATACGTAGTTGTGTAAGACGAAACTCTGTTCAATTTTCCTATTTCAAGTGAAACATTACATAGGTCATAATCCAAGCGAAGCATTACAATTGTCATATTCAAGCGAAACATTACAACAGTCACAAAAGATTTTATTTTCTACGGTTTGTCTTACTTTGTAAAATCCTACGAAATACTTAGATTTCTCGGTTTTAGTAAAGATTTGTAAAATCTCGTGGAACATCAATCTTAATCACCAACAACAAAAACTCTTAACACAATCCTTCTTTTATCACTATTCGATCACTCGTTAATCATTTCACTTTTTAATTAGTTGAAGACGACTACTTTAGCAGAACACATCATTGTTACTGGAGCTGAGAACCGTCCTCCAATGCTTGAAAAATCAAGTATGATTCATGGACAAGTCGTATACGTCTATTCATCAAATGAAAGAAACATGGTAGGATGATACTTGGTTCAATCGATAATGGTCTATTGGTTTCTCCAACTGTTGAAGAAAATGGACAAACTAGACCTAAGAAATACTCTGAACTCACTGAAGCACAACAACTTCAAGATGATTGTGATGTTCAAGCAACGGATATCATTCTTCACGGTCTTCCACCTGATGTGTATGCACTTTTTAACCATCAAGAGGTGGCTAAGGATATTTGGGATAGAGTCAAGATGCTAATGAAAGGCACTGAATTATCATACCAAGAACGTGAATGCAGATTGTATAACTTGTTTGATAAGTTTGCTTATGTTCAGGGTGAAACACTGTATGAGTACTACTAGAGATTCTCCCAGCTGATCAATGACATGCATACAACTGGGATGACTATGCAACAAGTTCAAGTCAATACCAAGTTTCTAAATGCTCTTCCATCAAAATGGAGCAAGTTTGTCACTGATGTGAAGTTAGCTAAGAGTTTGTATACCACCAACTATGATCAGTTGTATGCATACCTTAGTCAACATGAACAACATGCTAGTGAAGTTCGTACCATGCGTGAAAGATATCTGGATCCTCTTGCATTCGTAGCCAACTCTCTAACTTTATACAATTCATCTTAGTCACCATAACATTCAAGTTCTTTAATGTATCCACCTCCTCAACAATTCACACCAGTCAATCCACAACAACATCCAATTTACCCTCCACCATTCATATCTCCTTTGATGACACAACAATTTCATGCAAAATTTCCCCAATTGGACTATGGTCTCGCTGTTCCTATGTTTCAACAAGGAGAAGATCTGATTGAATGCATCAATAAAACAATGGCATTTCTATCTGTTGTAGCATCAAGGTTTCCACCATCAAACAATCAACTCAGAACATCATCTAATCCTAGAAATCAAGCAACCATTCAAGATGGTAGAGTCACCGTTCAACAAGTTCAAGGAAGACAAACTCAGAGTTTTGCTGGCACTAGAAACAGAGGAATTGCTGTCATGGGGAAACTATGCAGCTAGTCAAGCAAGGGTTGTGAGGTGTTATAACTGTCTGGGGGGAAGGGCACATGACGAAACAGTGCAGTCAGCCAAAGAGGCCAAGAAATTCTGCATGGTTTAAGGAGAAGTTGATGTTAGTTAAAGCACAAGAAGCTGGTCAGAGGATGAAGAGCAACTTGCATTTTTAGCAGACCCCGGTATATCAGAAGCTCCAGTTGCTCAGTAGACAATCCCTCATAATTTAGCTTTCCAAACTAAAGACTTGGATACATATGACTTAGATTGTGATGACTTATCCTCAGCTAAAGCGGTTCTAATGGCAAATCTTTAAAGCTGTGATCTTGAAGTTCTCTTTCTGAGTACCTTATTTGATTCCTTATCTGATTTGATATGATTAATCAAGATTGTCAAGAGATGCACTTATCTGAACAAACACATATTGAGCTTTTAAGATAATGAGAACATAGTGATAGATAATACATTCCGACCATTTCGTATTCTTAATATCTCTAGGAATCACAATATGTGGTTATTCAAGATACTAATCCTTCTACACCTAATGATTTATTGGTGCTATCTTTGGTTGAACAAATGACTGATCACGTAGCTCATCTAGATAAGGAAAATCAAACAAATAAAATGGTATATGAATCATTAACCACTGAGCTTGAGTGATACAAAGAACGAGTCACCATTTTTGAACAAAGACTTAATGTAGATTTAAATAAACGTGAAAAATTAATAGATTCTCAAATGGATGATTTAATTCGGAATAGAAATGCAAAGCTTGCGGCTTTTTAGTAGGAGATCGATACACTTAAAGAAACTCTTTCTAATCATGTCAAAGAAAAGGAGTCTTTATCAAAAACATTAACTGTTTTCAAAACATAATCTAAAGAAAAAGAGTCTAAATGCATTGACAAGGAAATTGTTTTGGAAAAACAAAATAAAGAACTGGAGAATATTATTTGTAAGATGTATCAATCTACGTAAGCAATGCATATGCTAACAAAACCATAAGTTTTTTACGATGACACTCACAAACAAGCTCTTGGTTATCAAAATCTATTCAATCTTAAAAAAGCTTAGCAGATTCAACCAACATTATATGATGGTTGTGTTATTGCTAAAGAACATGCTGTGATTTTTGTGATTGATGATGAAGAGACATTGATTTTGGAAGAAGAGAGTTGATCAAAGATGCTTGATAAACAAAATAATCCAATTTTAATAGAAAAGAAAATTAAGATTTCTCCAATTGATTATTCAAAGTTGAATATGATAAAAGAAGATATTGGTAAACATTTTGTCACTCAAAAAGAATTGTGTACAGAACAAGCTTTCTGGTTAAAACATTTAAACTATAATCTGACACGTCTATTAAGTCACATACACTTGTTAGAATTGAATCTCCTAGTGAACTTCCTAAGATAAGTTTGGTAAATGAAAGTCTTAAAAAGCTATGATATCAACTCGCCAGTTTTGACAAGGTCGTGAAAAAGAGAACCACATCTGATGCTATAATGGCAGGTGCGTAGGGTTTTGAACATACAAAAGCTTGTTTTGTAACTGAAATAATTCCATTTTTAAAAGTTTTAAAAGATACATTTAATGCGTTTGATAAAACTCTTTTAGATGAAATTACTGAAGTTCAAACTGTTTTTAACCAAATGGAAGCGGCTGTTGATCAGTGTTCTGTAGACAAAAACGCTTTTGAAATTCAAATCAAACAACTTAGTATTGATAATGATCAACTCTTGAAACAAATCATGTCTCAAGAAATTGTGCATATTGCTGTGAATTCTGTGGATATTCTTAATGTGAATAAGTCATGTGTGGATGAATGCAATAAGTGTCTGGAACTTGAGACTGAGCTTCTCAAAAAGAAAGATTTGATTGAAAAAGATGTTTACGATAAACTTTTGAAAAGTTATTCAACACTAGAAAAGCATTGCATTTCTTTGGAATTAACAACTCAACTCAATCAAGAAATTTTTCAAAAGGACAATTTTTGTGAAAACCAAAATGCTCCTACATTTAATCAATTATTTGAAATAAATGAATTGAAAGCTCAGTCACAAGAAAAGGACACGGTCATAAGAAAGTTGAAGGATAGGATTAAATCTTTGAGTGGAAAAGATAGTGTGGAAAATGTAAAGAAAGACATTGATGAGATTGAAACGATAAACATTGAGTTGGAGCATAGTGTGGCAAAATTACTTTCTGAATTAAGAAAAGAATGAGGACATTTGATATCAAATTTACAAAGACCCAATTTGACTCAATAGGAAAGACAAGCTGTTCTAATCAAAGAAACATTGTGCCTCTTTAATTGCTCAAATCAATGCAAAGTCTGTTGAAAATTCGGATTTAAATGCTCAACTTCAAGAAAAGGTTTTTGCTATTGCAGCATTGAAAAATGAATTAAGGAAACTTAAAGGGAAAAATATTGTCGATACTGCTGTTTCAAAACCTAGTGCCACTATTGCTCCAGGAATGTTCAAGCTAGACATAGAACCTATTTCTCATAGACTTAAGAACAATAGGGATGCCCATGAGGTTTATCTTGAGAAGACTATAGAAAATACTAACACCCTTCGTGGACTTGTAGAATGCGCTAGAAAACAGAATCCTAGTGAACCTTTATTAGAATCTGCTTGCATGTTTACAAAACACGTTCAGGAATTGTTAGTCTATGTCTCTAAGACATGCCCTAGTTTAACGAAACCTATTGAGAAATTAGTTGTTGTCACACCAATGAACAAGGACAAGAAAGTTAGGTTTGCTGAACCTGTCACATCTTCAAGAAACATTCCCAAGCAGACTGATTCTCTTAGAACCAAAGATTCTAACAAGCCTTTGTTGACTTCTATAGGAGTAAACACTACTACTAGTGCTAGCGGATCAAAGCCTTCAGGCAATACAAAGAAAAATAGGATCTCGCGACCACCAAGTAGCAATCAGAAGAATAAAGTAGAAGAACACCCTAGGAAAGTTAAATCTAGTTTGAATAAGACGAATTCTATTTTTGAACCTATCAGTAATGCACATGTTAAGCATTCTGTGAGAAATGCTAAGTTTGAATCTATTTGTGGTATCTGTAACAAATGTTTGTTTGATGCTAATCATGATATGTGTGTTATTGATTATGTGAATGTACGTTCTAAATCTAAATCTAAAAGAAATAAAATGAGAAAAGTATGGAAACCTACGGGTAAGGTGTTCAATGAAATTGGATATAGTTGGAAACCTACAGGTAGGACCTTCACTATAGTCGGAAATAAGTGCCCTTTAACTAGGTTCACCTCCACTAAAGTAGTGCCTACTAAGGAAACCACTAACAAATCAGTTCTTACACCAACTCAAGGAATCATAGTTTACAGTAGGAGACCCAAAGCACCAAAATTAGTAGGATCGAGTAGTAAATCTAAGATCACAGAATCTAGAATCTCTAACTCCTCGGACCCCACTCAATCTGGGGGATCCACTATTTCTGATGTTCCATCTTCTTCTCTTAACGATTGCAGGTTGTCCAAATTGTTCTGTGGTATTTGGACTCCGGATGCTCCAAGCATATGACCGGAAATCGCTCTCAACTCATCAACTTCGTCAGTAAATTTTTGGGTACCGTCAGATTTGGGAATGATCATATTGCTAAGATAATGGGTTATGGAGACTATCAAATGGGAAACGTCACAATATCTCGGGTTTACTATGTGGAAGGGTTAGGACACAACTTATTCTCCGTGGGATAATTTTGTGATTCCGATCTTGAAGTAGCTTTTCGCAAACACACCTGCTTCATTCGTGACTTAGAAGGTGTTGATCTACTCAAGGGATCAAGGGGTTCAAACTTATACACTTTATCTATGGAAAATTTGTTGCTATCCTCTCCTATATGTCTCTTGTCTAAGGCCTCAAAGACCAAGTCTTGGTTGTGGCATCAAAGATTATCTCATTTAAACTTTGATTATATCACTTCTCTTGCCAAGCAAGGTCTCGTCCGAGGACTTTCGAAACTAAAGTATCAGAAGGATCACTTGTGCTCTGCCTGTGCTCTTGGTAAAAGCAAGAAACACTCCCACAAACCTAAAACTGAAGACTCCATTCAAGAAAAACTCTATCTGCTGCATATGGATCTTTGGGGCCAATGAGGATTCAAAGTATCAAGTTCGTCTGAATGTAAACATTCATAACTTCAAGACTGATGATGACACATAATTTGTCAATCAAACACAGAGAACTTATTATGAAAAAGTTAGAATCTCACATCAAACATCCGTTGCTCGCACTCCACAACAGAATGGCATTGTAAAAAGATGGAACCGTACTTTAGTGGAAGCTGCCGTATGAACTTCTCCATGATATAAAACCTGACTTATCTTATCTTCATGTCTTTGGTGCTCTTTGCTATCCCACTAATGACAGTAAAGATCTTGGTAAGTTAAAATATAAAGCTGATATAGGAATCTTTGTTGGTTCTGCTCCTGCAAAGAAAGCATTTCAAATCTACAACAAAAGGAACCATTTAATCATTGATACTATTCATGTTGTTTTTGATGACTTGATAGCAATGGCTTCTAAACAATTCAGTTCAGGACTCGGGCCTAAACTTTTGACTCCTGTAACAATCAGTTCAGGACTCGTGCAAAGCATTCCTTCTTCAACTTCGTATGTCCCACCAACAAGGAATGACTAGGAAATATTGTTTTAGCCAATGTTTGATGAGTACCTTAATCCTCCACCATGTGTTGATCCTCAAGTTCCTGTAGTCATTGCTCTAAAACCTGCTGTTTCAACCTGTACACCTTCCTCAACAACAATTGATCAAGATGCACCATCTACAAGTACCTCACAAACAAATCAAGAAACATAATCTCTACTCATTGCTCTCGGTGTTGAAGAAGTTGACCATGATATTGAAGTTGCACACATGGATAATAATCGTTATGTTGATTTTCCAATCCTAAAACTAAGTTCTGAAGAATCCTCTTCTTAAGTTGTTATTCCAAACAATGTGCACTCAGTCAACCAACCACCCGAACACATCAACAAATGGACCAAAGATCACCTGATTGATAATGTAATTGGCGATCCTTCTAGACCGGTCTCCGCTCAACATCAACTACAAGATGAAGCCATATTCTATTATTTTGATGCTTTCCTTTCTTCCGTTGAACCCAGGAGTTATAAATAAGCATTGACAGAATCATGTTGGATTGAAGCCATGCAAGACAAACTTAATAAGTTTGAACGTCTTGAAGTTTGGGAGCTAGTACCTTATTCGGATCGTGTTATGATTATTACCTTGAAGTGGATATACAAGGTGAAATTAGACAAACTAGGAGCTTTGTTGAAAAATAAGGCTCGTTTGGTAGTGAGGGGATATCGTAAAAAAGAAGGCATAGACTTTGAGGAATCTTTCGCTGTTGTTGCTCGACTTGAGGCCATCCGTATCTTTATTGCATTCGCTGCTTATATGAACATGATCGTCTATCAAATGGATGTGAAGACCGCGTTCTAGAATGGCATACTACGTGAGGAGGTCTATGTTAGTCAACCAGACGGGTTTGTAGATCCATAGAATCCCAACCATGTGTACAAGTTTAAGAAAGCCCTTTACGGTTTGAAACAAGCTCCACGGGCTTGGTATGATTTGCTCTCATTGTTTCTACTCTCCTAGAAGTTGGAGCTTGGTATTATTTGCTCTCATCGTTTCTACTCTCTAAGATGTTCTCAAAAGGCACCGTTGATCCTACATTATTCATTAGGAGAGTAGGAAAAGACATATTACTGTTACAAATTTATGTTGACGGTATTATTTTTGCCTTCACTAAACCTGATCTTTGTGAATCATTTTCTAAAATCAAGTGTTCAAAATTTAAGATGTTGATGATGGGCAAACTATCATTCTTTCTTAGACTACAAATTTCACAGAGTCCTAGAGGCATCTTTTTAAACCAATCCAAATATGCTCTTGAATCACTTAAAAAGTATGGTATGGAAACCTGTAAACTAGTGGATACTCCAATGATGGAGAAATCCAAAATGGATGAAGATCAACAAGGGAAAGTTATTGATCCTACACATTATCGTGGAATGATTGGCACCCTTATGTATCTCACATCTAGTAGACCAAACCTTGTATTTGCTGTGTGCGTGTGTGCCCGGTATCAGGCAAAGCCTATCAAAAAGCACTTACATGCGATTAAGCGAATTCGATAGCTAAGAGGAACCATAAATATGGGTTAGTGATATTCGAAGGATTCTTGCATTGCTCTAACAGCTTTTGCAGATGTTGACCATGCGGGTTGCCAAGATACCAGAAAAATTACGTCTGGAAGTATGCAACTATTGGGTGACAGATTAGTGAGTTGGTCGTTAAAGAAACAAAAGAGCACCGCCATATCCAATACAGAAGCTGAATACATTGCCTTGTCAGGATGTTGTCTCAAATAATTTGGATGGGATCACAATTAACTGACAATAACCTTGGGTTCAATAAGATACCTCTGTATTGTGATAATAAAAGTTCCATTGCTTTATGCTGCAACACCATCCAACACTCCTGGTCTAAGCGTATTGACATCAGATATCACTTTATCAAAGAGCAATTGGAGAACGGGGTGGTTGAGCTGGTATTTTTTTCAACAGAGGATTAGATAGCAGACATTTTCACTAAGCCCTTATTTAGGCACGAGAACCGGACTTGAAGTTATCATCAAAGCTTTGGTATGAGAGTATGTCTCATGAGACTTTGACAAAGCTGGCAGACGAAAAGGAAGAGTAATGGTGGTAAACTCTTCACATATCCTCTGTATCATATAAGAAAATCAGAAAAACCCAAAAAGATTTTCCATTTTATATAAATTTTACAAAAAGAAAATACAAAGATATAAAACCATAAAAAGAAAATACAAAATTAAAAAAAATCAAAAAATATAAAAATATGGTGTACATGACATGTCTTCTGAAAATCAATAACATTTACGGCCTTAGAAATGTCATTCAATAATGATACGAGGCTGTAAATGAAGTTCGAGCAGAAGTTCAAATTGTTTATGGCTTGCTATTATTTCTGATAGCAACCCGGTCTTCAATTTAAAGGCGAGTATTTTGCCAAAAAGAAAACTTGACCTCACAACAGGAAATTCATTTTTCTCGGGTATGAATTACTTGATATTCATACAAAGGCTTGTGTTTACTTTGCAACACAATTACTGCTATCTAATCAAATAGGTGTACGTGTTAGTGCATTTATTTATATCAAACGAAAGAAATCTTGTTTTTATTGGTGTTGTTTTTTCAAAAATAATTAAACATATCAGTTTTTCATCAAAAAAGATTTCAAAAGAATTTTCTATCACTCAAACAATGTCTACAGCTCTTTAAATAGAAAATAGGACATTATTTGAGGGGGAGAAATAGTCAAATTCTTTCAAAAATGATCTATCAAAAAGTCATCTCGAAATAAAAGGAAAAAGGTTTTAACTATAACGGATCATCAATTAAAGGAGATTTAATGTAATTTTGACTCAAAAGGGATTTACATGTTTTTTGTCTCAAACTTTAGGGACTAAATGGCAAAAACTAGGACTTAAGATCTAAGTTTACAACTTTAGGGACTTAATATGCCATTTCTATAACTAGTTTAGACTTAGTTATAAGTTTAAAATGAAAATTGAAAAGGATATAAACAACAAGGGCCATTTCTGCCATTCTTTAAAACTTGGCTAGTTAGCTATACTCATTCTAAACGAAACATAACAATTACATTTTCAAAAAACAAACACCCCCAAATACTCTCGTCATATTTCGCTCGCTTCAAACTCGAAAAATGAAAACTCGTTTTCAAGACTTAAGGTACATTCCTATACATTGAGTAATCCTTTAACTTGTCTTTGGTAAAAAGAATTAGATTAAAACTCCTTTTTGCACTCGAAAATCAATAGAAATCGATTTAGGGTTCATAAGTAAAAAAGTTGAGATTTCGTATTATTATGTTTGAGGGTTCTTGCTCATCAGGTTGTGTCTAAGGTTGTGTTTAAAGCAGTTTTTTGATTTCTCAAAAATTATGAGTAACATTATGTGATTTTGTTGTTCATGGAATGTTGCGAAAAACTTGTGTTTAGTGGTTTGAATAGTCAATGGGTTGGTGTTTTAGTAGGCCTAATGTTAAGCCTCCTTATGCGTTTGAATACACATTGATGCTTCACTTTGATCGCTTTTTGCTTGGAAAAATGGGTTTCTTAGGTGATCGTTAGTTTGAAAATTGGGGGGGTTATGAGGTTTTGCTGTTTGAAATGTTTTTGTGGGTTTCGTGGTATGTTGAAGTCACTTTTGCACCTACTTGATGCCTCCTGTATCACATTATTCCATTTGAAGAATGTTTCTACATTACATTGGCCTGTATAATTAAGTAAAGATACTCGAATGTTGTTGTATCTATGTGGTAATTGATTCTGTGAGTTTCTTGATTGATTTGTGATGATTGTTAGAAATTCTTATAGGTTTTTAATTGGTAAAACCTAAGTTAAGTAATTTTTGGCATGCGAAATATGTTAAGTATGAATCAAGCGAAATATGTAACTGATGAACTGTGCGAAATATGTTTATTTCATGCGAAATATGTTTATGTGTTATCAAGCGAAACATGTTAGGTTCTGTGCGAAACATGTTTGCGCTATTTGTGCGAAACATATTCATGTATGCCATGCGAAACATGATTGATCTATGCAAAACATGCAGGTCACATTCCATGCGAAATATGTCAAAATATAAAAGGAAACTCTGCCCAAATTTTTCTAAATTTTTTGTAATACTTACTTATTATTTATTATTTCATCTGTGTTTCAATTAAATGTGTATTATTTTCCCTCTGTCTAAACGTGTGTCCTAAGTTCTCTTGGAATTATCTTGTTAACTTCATCAATTGACTTTGTCTATTGACCTTAGTTGACTGTATTCTTAGAGTGTATTAATACGGACATGTTTGCATGAAACCTAAACATAGCATATTTCTAAATCAATCATATCATCAAGGATAACCAAATTAATCAGTAAAATATATCTGTTGTATATATAAACTGTATTGGTTAATTCTTAAGCAGAATCATGAATCCACAAGAAACTCAACAAGTTGTTGCTCGTGATGAGAAATGGGTTCCATCTATAGAAAGGGTCAAGATAAGCTCTACCAATGTTAGACTGGAAACCACTGTGCAACAGAAGGAAGAAACATTTCAAGTTGTCATTGATGTAATCAAGAATTCCACGTGCTTCAAGGCATTCACTATCACTGCAAAAGTCCCTAAAATCTTTATGCAGCAGTTCTGGTACACTATCAAGAAGGTCAAAGACTCAGATTCTTATGAATTCCTTTTGGCCAACAAGAAGTGCATTGTCTATTGTTGGGAATTATACATTCCTGACTTAGTACCGTTAGGTATATACTTAGTACCGATAGTTATAGTTAGTACTGACAGTACAAAGTGTTAAGTACTGCTCAGATAGTTAGTACCGTTAGGTATAAAATAGTTGTACTGTTTATGAGGGGGGGGGGGGAACAAGTATGAGATATTGTAGGAAAAGATATGTATTATATTTTACGCGTTTTGTAAGACTGTTAAGGTTTATCATTGGTCTATAAAAGGAACCCTACGGCATTAGACAGAAGACACACATTGACAACACACAGATCTCATCTCATACAATCATATCTCATAGTTAGTAATCTGTAATCATATTAGCAGATTAATAGAAATCAAAGTTTAGTATTCATTATTCTTCTTAATACTATTGTGTAGATTCCGCATATACAATAAGTATTCATAGTCAGTGTTTCTCTATACTCAATCTGTATTTATACAAGTTGGTTATCACCCTTAGCAGGCTGTAAAGATCTGTTCAGTTTGGGACTCACAAGTGGTATCAGAGCCTGTGAGAAACTCTGAGTAAGAAGAACCAAAACCAAAACAAAGCTTTTATAAACCTTTACCTTAAACAATACATCTAGGGCAGGAAGATGATGATCCAAAAACATTAACACAAACCACCAAATCCACACCCACCAACACAACAAGCCCATCACAACTGTTTCAACCTTAAAAACTCCCCATTATAAAGAAAGGTGAATATGATATATGGGCCATGAAAATGGAACATTACTTGGCTCATACAAACTATCATGTATGGGAGGTCATACAAAATGGAAATGGTCCTATATCAATCTCCACAGATACACAAGGTCAAATCAAGATTCTTCCTAGAGAAAGAAAAGCAAGGACCCACCTTGATTTTATGGGCTCCTTCCAAGAAGACTCATTTGCAGATTTCACAATATATCTCTGATGCTACAGAAATGTGGGATGCCATTAAAACCAGAAAATGGACTTGAAATGGCAGGTGGCCATGATTTCAATGAGAATGAAAAAGTTCTACAAAAAGACATGTAGAAAGCTACAATTTAATGCTAAGGAACCGGTTGGTTTTGATAAAACCAAAGTCGAGTGCTATAATTGTCACAAGACAGGGCATTTTGCTAGAGAGTGTAGAACCAAGGGAAATCAAGATAGTAAGAGGAGAGATGCTTGGAACTCTGGAAATAAGGATGGGAGAAGATCTGGTAAGCAGGAGGACTCTAAAGCTTTGGTGACTATTGATGGAGAAGGTGTTGATTGGACCAGTCACTCAGAAGAAGAAGAAGATTTTGCTTTGATGGCTTAGAACAGTTCAGGCTCAGACACAGAGGTACAATCTTGTTCTAATGAATGTGTTGCATCATATAATAAACTTAAAAAATTGTGTGATGAACAAAGAGAACAACTTAGTGATGCAAGCATAGAAATTAAGGCATATACTCAAGCATTAAAGAAAGTTAAAGCACAATTGGTTGCTCATTAACAAGGTTAACTTTGGTATGAGGAAAAGATAAGGTTTATAAAAATAGACTTAGATGATAAAACATATGTCCTTACATACCATAAGAAACTATTGGCAGAAGCTAAAAAAGAAAAAGTAGATTTAAAAGCTAAAGTAGAAAAATGGCACAACCTTTGTATGATAGGTTTGTTACAGCAGAAGGAATGCATGCTGTACCCCCACCCATGACAGGGAATTACATGCCATCCGGACCTGATATTGAAATAGATTACTCACAATTTACATATGGTCCAAAACAGACTCAAACTAGTGAATCTGAAACCCAAACCAGTGACTTTGATACCTGTGAATCAGATTGTAGTGTTGAAACACATGAATCTTTGCCTGAACCAGCTGTCAATGAACCCAAAGTAGTAAATCAACCTAAGGTTTGGTCTGATGCTCCTATCATTGAGGAGTATGAATCAGATAGTGAAGATGAGCATGTGTCTCTACCAACAGAAAAACAGGAAACACCTAGTTTTGCTAACCAGCAAGTAAAAACTCCTAGGGAAACTGTTAAGAATCAATTCACACATAGTAAAAATCCTAAAGTTGACAAGAAAGGGTTGGGATATGGGTTTACTACCAAAGCATGTTTTGTATGTGGAAGTCTTAGTCATCTTATTAGAGATTGTGATTTCCATGAAAAAAAGATGGCTCAACAAGCTGAGTTAAACAATAGGATGAGGAAGAAGTCTAGTCAAAGGGAGATTAGGCCAATTTGGAACAATGTGCAAAGAGTAAATCATAAGAACCAATTTGTTCCTACAGCAGTACTAACTAGAACTGGCAAAATTCCAGTTAGTACTGCTAGAGCTAGCGGTACTAACAATGTTAGTACTGCTAGACATAATTTTAACAGTCAGGCAGTACTAACTAATGCTGCCAGGAAAATTAGTACTGTTAAACCTTTTGTGAATAGAGTTAGACCAAAAACTGTTTGAACACGAGAACGAGCTTCCTTTATTGACTCAATAAAATTGAGGCTAACAATCTCACCCGAAGTGAGTTCATTGATGA
>BQNB010149352.1:0-16180 GCA_026074375.1 Tanacetum coccineum | reverse complement strand
ATTTCTAACACACACGAACACACTCACCCTTAAACCTTCATTGTTGAATCTTTAAGACCTTCAAGAACTCGTTCTATCTTCGTTATAATCAAAAGGTACACTTGTGCTAATGTTAAAACTTCCATTTATCAGACATACTCTTATAATTAAGCTCGAAAAATCCTAAAATTCAACCTAACTTTCATCACCCTAAAAAGTGGATGTATTGTTAAATTGATTGAGGGGTTTTAGTCCTATAGGGGTCTATATGATTTCCCTATAACAGTTTTTAATGGGGATAACGTATTCATACGTTTTGGTGATTCTTGATGTTGAACTAATGAAAAATGGTCAAGAACTTGTAAAAGTTCATGGGTTTGGGTTTAGAATTGCTATAATGATTGTTTGTGTTTATTTGAGTGTATTTAAACATTCTAATATGTTAAAATCTTGAAGAACTTAGGTTTTCGAGTTTAGGTGAGTCGAATAAGTCAAAAAGCATGATTTGTGTAGTTAATTCATGAGTTAAATATGTTAAAATGTTTCCTAGATGCTATATGATAAAGTTAAGATGGATAGTGATTCTTGAACAAGTGTAAAATGTTGGTGTAAGTGTTATATAGGCGAACTATACTATAACAACCCACAATTTTCATTAATGTAATTATCCATCTATTATATTTAATAGAACCATTTTCACAGGAATATTTTTGTTTTATACCATCCATGATGTAACGTAACTTACATTACAAAAGTAAACGTGCTCACGCAACCTACCAATCCCAATTTCATCAACGTTTATATTAAATAAACGTCATAATATGTCAAGCAATATGTTTTAAACTCTTTTTTACCATACGTTATCTATTTAACGTACCTTTCATAACATTATTATAAAACGGATTTTATACGTTAACATTTATATCAAACCCCCGATTACATGTAATGTTTACATACAATACAAGTGTACAAGTTATCAATGCATAAAATTCAAACTATATTTCCCTCCAAAACCCTAGTACAACTCCTTTAAGCTCATAGTACAACCTGATAATGCACAAGATTCTAATAAGCTATTTTCCCTCTAATTTCTTATGAGATTTCATACCACCTTTTAAGCATGAGTTACAACTCCTACTAGCACCACATTTGAACTAAACTTTCCTTCCATATCACCCTAGCTCGTCCTAAAACCCTAACCCTAACCTAAACCCTAATGAGCCCGCCAACACCCTAACTAGTTTCGAAACCAAGCCAAAACCAAGCTAGCACCCTCCACCATGATCCACTACCTTGCCTACCATCTTGTCACCACCCTTGAGCCCTAAACCAAACACCTCACCACCTCCTTGTCACCTACTCGTCACCTTGCACCCCAAGTAAAGCACCTTGTCACCACCTTGGTGATTCGAACCCTCACCACCACCCTACACCTTGCTAAGCTATAGTCCTAGCTTCTAATAGTCACCATTGCTAGAAACTTGGCCACCACCCTTCCCAACTTGGCCACCACTCTTCTTTAACCCTATAAATAGCCGAAACCCTCCACACTTCTATAAACTCACCACAAAACTAAACCTATTCTCGAAATGATGTACTAGTCGAGCCCTAGAAGAGAAGAAAGAAGGTTTAAGTAAGTAGGAGCCAAGGTTTAAGAAGAACAAGAGGTTCTTGATTCATCTCCAAGGATTTTCGACCCATTCCACCATTTTCGACCCATTTCAAGCTCTTGTAAGTCCTACAACTTGTTTTATAAGCTCTTGTCATGTTCTAGATCATATGTAAGCCTTATTTTAACTATTTGATTAGACAAAACACTTTTGGAAAACCCTTAAGCTAAGTCGAGCCCTAATCAACCCATTTTAAAACCCTAATCCATGCAAAACCCTAAAATAAGCTAGCTTAAGCTTATTCTGATCTTATTAAGCTCTTATGCACTTTCATGATCACATAGAATAAGCCTTTAAACCCTAAACCTACACGTTTGGTTTTCCTAAACCAAACGCACCTCTAAAACCCTAATAAGCTATAAGCTATAAGCTGACTTTATAAGCTACTCTAATAAGCTATAATATCACTTTTGTAAACATTGAAACAAAACCTAAAAGCTCTAAGCTTTCGGTTTATTATTTCAAAACCAAACACACTTTTTTTGAGTTATTGAGCTCATAAGCTCATTTCATAAGCTATAAGCTTATTAAATCTACAAAAACTAACTTATTTCTAGCTTATTATGATAAGCTAAATGCTGCAAAATGAAATCGGATTCAAAAATACAAAGTATATGGATTTTGGACTAAAAACGCAAATCGTATTATGCATGAGGGGTATATATTGTAAATTTTGAAACTATATAACTTTCGGGCCAAAAATGTCATTACTCTAAACTTAAACCACAAGGACCTGTTTTGCCATACTTTAAAGTTAAGGGTTAAATGTTTTTAAAATAAAATAAAGGGTTTAAATTGTAAAATATATATACCAAGGGTATATATTGTCATTTTCGAATTCTTAAAGGTATAAAATGTAATATTTTTATATTAAATAATAAAAATATATTTAAACAATATAAGACTCGATTTTATTAAAAACCCGACACATTTATCGTTTCATTCATCGATCGAAACATATAAAAATAATTATGTTATATATTTAACATAATATATCATCTACTAGCTTTTGAAGAAACTTAAAAAGATAAAATCTTATCATTTAAACTATAACGTATCACGTTACTAGGGAATTTCATGTGAGGGGATTTCATTTGGGTAGACGTTTTGACGAGTTGCTAGATTTACGATTTAAAGTGTCCTAGCTCCTCAAACGTTTACTACATGACCTCTGGATTATGATAGCCCGAACAGTGATACGATATTTTCACAAGTTAATAAACCAAATTTATATTTACGTTAAACTTTATGAAATAAAGTTTTGAAATATAAAAACTAAGACTTGACATATTACCCCAAGTTGCGTGACGAAGCCGTTTATTTCCATTTGAGTCACTTTTGACGTCAATCAGATTTTCCTGTTAAGGTGAGTTCATAGTCCCACCTTTATATGTTTTTTCAAACCCCGTGGGGAGATACATGCTATAAACCATGAATACAAGTATTTTCCAACTGTATGCCATCCTGATATATTATTGCCTAAGTTACATCCATTGCCAATATCCTTTATATCATGAACCATTAATCACTTGTGTGTGAACACAAATATTATGGATAGATCTATCGGGATTGACGAATCCCGTTTGTGTTTACCAGTAAGGTAACCAAGCGCACTATATTTGAGAATAATGGGTAACTTGGCAAGTTACCTTTCCAAGAGGACATTTGTCCTCAATAATGTCATTGATATGATTTTCATGTTAACGTGTTGGTGTCATGAGCTTAGTGCAATAATATTGTTTTCCATGAAAATTGTATTTGTGCAATTATTACCATTATGTTAACTTGTATTCAACCATTTTATTATAAACTTGTGAATTTCAATCAACTATTACATTTCAAACACTGTGAATTTCACTCAACCTTTGTGTTGACCCTTTTTAGCATGTTTATCTCAGGTAATTGAGCAACCCCCCCCTAATGGCACGAAAGTGGCAATGGAACTTGATGACGTCCAAACTTGTTATCATTCAAACTTATGTTTTCAATGTACTTTGGGACCTTTTTTGTAAAACTCTGATATAATATTGAATGATAACTAAATTTTCCAAAACGTCTCTTTTGAGTCGTTTTCTATGATTATGACTGTTGATTCATGAAGTAATACCCCAATTTAGCTTTCGCTGCTATATGTCAAATAAAGGGGTGTTATAGATTAGTATCAGAGCCGAGAAAGTCCTCCGTGCCGCTACATTTCCTGAATAGTATGTAAAGATACATAACTATTATATAAATAACTTATGTTTCCACTGGGATATTACAGAATTATGTCTACATCCACCCACCCTATTATCGTCCTATCTGATTCCTATATTGAGGATGTTTTCCTCTACAAATACTCCTGACTATACCCCGGCTCACTAGACTATTCCCCAGCTTTATCGGGAAACACCTCTTCTGACTCTTCAGAGGATATATTTAAAGATCTTTTAGCCTCGCTAACCATCTCACCTTTCCATGATGATCCGTATATGAAGGTTATGCAAGCATATAATGCTACTAGTAATGAATTACCTATTCCATCACCACGAGCTCCTATTGCTCCACCAACTATTTTGCCTCCATCTCAGTGTTTCCACCATCACCACTATTGATCCCCGAGATTCTTTCTTCCGAGAGATTCTGCAACCCCAAAAACGAGCCCGTTTCCTTATCACCATCACCACTTCTCTACTGATGTCCTCCGCCCTACCCTCATGTATTATTTAGATGGGAGAAAGTTCTCATATAGAACCCATCTGGATGCCATGAAGGAACAGATCGAGACTAGTGGAAAACTAGAAGGGGGGGGGGGTTGAATATTTTAACGCTTTTTTAATTTAAAATAGTTTTTATGTCTGTTTGTAAAACTAGATTTCTGAACCTTTTTTGAATTCAATGCTTGCCCAATATGAACAATATAATATATGAAAATGATAAAGTAAGACAAAGTAATGAGTAAGAACAATCAAACCACAACGCAAGATTTATAGTGGTTCGTAACGAAGCACCTCTTCGCCCATCCCAACCCGAGCCACCCAAAACTCGAGGTTTTTTTCACTAACAACAAACCCCTTATGGCGAGAAACCGTACACAATGTTGCTTATATTAATTTACGACACTAAGCTAAATGTCGAGTTCTAATCTTAGCTAGAACCAATCTATCACAACACAACTTCACGACCTGTTCACGACTTTACGACTTCTTCACAACTTCACAACTTCACGACTTCTTTAAAACTTCACGACTTCTTCACAACTTCACGACTTCTTTAAAACTTCACGACTTCTTCACAACTTCACGACTTCACTTCACCACACTACTTATATCACAACTACCTAACACTACTTGGTAAGATCACAACGATCTAACTATACTTACAAAGATCACCAAGATATAGCTACTACACACAACTACAAGATATACAATTGATTTACAAATATGTGATATGAATGCAACAAGATTGCTATACACACTAAGGTGTAATACTTCTTCACTTGATGATGGAAGTATTCTTCTCTTGCACTTGAGAAATATAGCTTGGATCACTTGGAAACAAAGCTTTATGATTAAATAATCAAAGGATTTTAGAGAGGATAAGTGGGCTATTTTGAGCAAAAAGAATGAGTGCAAAAGGTGAGAAAAATATTGAGGAATAGTCCAATATTTGACAAACCCAGGACACCCGTAATGTCTCAAATGAAACTATATTCTCTTGACTAATGTCAGTCCAAGATAAATAGGGATGTCAATCCTGATAGATCAGCAATTAACGGTTCATGATAGCGGGCAATTAGCAACTTGGATTTAATATGGACTTAGACCAATCAGTAATGAGTAAGTGTACTTATGTTCGTGCGTTTGAAATAAGCAATGTTCTCACCCCAAAAGATGATTTAAAAACATTAGAGTAGGGGCTATGAAACTCACCTTAATGATAATAGCAAAATACTGCAATAAGCTGTAGGCATTAAAAATTGATACAACACTCTATTCGACACCTAAATAATGAAATCATGGCTACTTTAACATGTATGCAAAAAATGTGAGTTACAATGCATTATCCATCCTTAGTAAGTGCTTTGAGTTTATGAAAATCTTTATTCATAATAATTTCAAAAGTTAAGGTTCTCATGATACGTCTTTTCTCATTAGGTCAAGTTCTCTACTACATGTTTATATCCGTATGTCATGTTACTTACCCATAAAATATTAGAGATTGTATGGTATAATATCATGAATGAGTCCATGGTCGGATAAGTCTCTAAGTAGGTCAAACAGTCTACTTATGTCCGAATGTCTAAAAAGAGGTTTTTACGTCTATTGGGTCTACATAAAGGTATAAATTTCCAAGTTATCATGTTTCAAGTAGTTTAATAGGTAAGACTTAGTATGAAATGATATAAGTCTTGATTAGGTCTAATTTTACCAAAAATAAGTTAGAGTTTTTAAGAAAATACTAGCAGAATTTATTATGACTTTATTCTAAACGGGTCAACTTTAAGTGTTCGCCACGACTTCGTTATTCGTCCTTTTTACTTGGTTCTTTTGCTGCATTCTTTTCATATTATAATCCATCTAAAACAGTAGGGTTTCCATTTTAATATCACTTCTAGGTGCCTTGTTAAATTAGCAAAAGTTGGTGCATAATTATGATCCTTTATATTTCACATAAAATCATAGATCTTCTCGGGTCGATATCTTGGTCGTTTCTTATCCGTTTTAAGTGATTCCAAAGGCCAATGAAAGCTTATTATGTCTACTTTATAATGGTCAAGGGTTATGTTCTTACTTGTTAACCATTTATGTTCGAAATCAAATTTAATATGACATGTTTTTACGTACGCATGTAGGTTTTTACGTATGCATGTAGGTTTTTACGTGTGCATGCAACTTCCTTCAAGTTATTTTTAAACTTTAAGCACTTCTAATTAGGACTAATGCATGTAATAAAAAGTATTGAACATGGAAAAATGCAACTCACAATGGTTTAGATGTTTCAAGAGGTATACGAGCTAGAAAACCCTAGAAAACCCACGTTTTCTATTTCTACTCGTTCAAACCCAAACCAAAGCTATAACTTCAAGTAAATAATGTTTTGTGATCACCAAAACAACCCAAGATAGTGTATTTGCAGGTTGTAAGAGCACGACATCAAGGGAGCAAAAGAAAACTAGTTTACACGAAATTATGGTTTAGTGCACAATTAGGGTTTTCTTCGACTAGTTCTTGTCCTAGCTCGAAATGTATGGGCTGTTTAAGGATAGTTCTTGCTTAGGTTTCTTGTGTAGGTGTTTAAGGAACATATAAGGGAGGTTTACAAGTATCAAGTGAGGTTTTTGGTTGAACAAAGTGGTGATTTGTGGCTGTTGGAGGTCTCGGCAAAGAAAGGAAGACGAGAGGTGTTGTGTGTGTGTTTTGCGAATGGTGTAGCACCACCATGGCTTCATGTGCTGCATAATGAGCTTCCATAATGCTTGAAATCTCAGCCATTATCACAAGGAATAGTGCATAGATAAAAAAGGAATGGATTGGAGCATTTCATGGGATTTTTGAATGGATAAGCAAGGTATGGGCACATTATGGTGTTATTAGGCTAGTAACTTATGTATAATCATTCATGGTAAGTGTAAATCTGTAAGTTTGAGGTAGAAAAAGTATTACTAAGGTTCTTGTAAAGGTTTAAGGAAAGGTAATACGAAAAATTAGCAAGTGTTAAGTATAATTTGGCTTTTGGCGTAATTAAGTTGTGTTAACTAAATTTCAGGGTACTTAGTGTGTAAAACTTATTTAGTCATGGGTAATTAGGGTAATTAAGGTTTACTTGAGTGTTAGATATGATGAGTTGGGTTTACGGTACGTTATACGGAAGTAAAAATGATTATTGGGTGAAATAGGGTGATTAGCGGTTTAATAAACGTACATGGGTATTTAAATGTTTAGAAAGATATCTCATGAGTTTACTACTGATGTAAACTCATTTTAGGGTTTTGTTTAGGTGTTGGGATCACAAAGACATGAGAAAAATGTTTCGTTCACAAATAATGCGAAAGATATGATCGTATTGCTAATAGGCTCTAAAATATCCTTTTAGACTTAATATGCAATATTAACGACGTTTACATGGTACTTAGGCTCTCTATAGCCTATAATATTGTATCTCACTCCTAGGATAACTTCCTTTTGAGATTAAGTGGTAATTTGATAGTTTTACGGTAAGTAGTTAAACCTAAATGGTAAAAAGTAAAACCTGAATTTTTACAGGTGTCACAGTCTCCCCATGTTAGAAGATTTCGTCCCGAAATCAAGATGTTGTATGCGAGGCAAATGTCGAGGAGAGGATGGAAGTGTCGAGTGGGAGTCCAACGGCTAGTAATAGTGCCTAGCCGTTACTTTCCTCCATAAATTTCAATTTTTTTTACCTTTTATCAACACAAACTAAATCTTCTTGTTTCTCTCAAATTTTTCTTATTTTCGGTTAGAATGTCGTATCTCATTCCTATGATTGCGATTGTGTTCGTTGTGGTGGTTGCTATTTACTTGGCGAGCGTCCCACAAGAAGAAGATCAAGTGTTTGTAGTTGTAATACTAGGGCTTATTGTGCCACTCATTATTCTGTCAATTGGTGTGGAAGCATTTTGGAAAGAGTAGTTACTGTAGGTAGACGAGTGGTTTGTACTACCGCTTTGTTTTTGGTATTCCATTTAGTCGTACTTTGATCTTTTAAGGAAAATAATCGAATGTTTCATTCTTGATTTGTTCATGTTTATGGTAATTTCTCTCGAGGTATTTTAATGAAATTATAGAATCTTACGGTTGCTCAAGTTTATTATTGGTTTCATTTGGTTGACGTGTTCATATGTATATTCCTTTACTTAATTTAGATAACTTGTTATTGGTACATCATGCCTTGGAACTACTTTTTGTCATTACGTTTTGTCATTCAGTGTTGTATTAGGGTTATCAAATACGTGTAGTTCAAGATGGTTTAACTTCATTGTAAACTATATAAAAGTATGTGTAGTCTAATGTTTAAATCATATGTAGTTCATATAAGTATATATATTCCAAGTATGTTTAAATCACATGTATCCCATGTTAAAGTATATGTATTTTCGATCATATGTAGCCCATATGAAGTATATGTATTCAACCATATGTAGCCCATATGAAGTGTATGTAGTTCAATCATATGTAGCCCATATGAAGTATATGTAGTTCTTTATTTGTTGATTCACATGTACCATATTAAGTAAGCAACAATAACGGATGTTAATCACATTAAGCAGATATGTAGTATCGTTCCCCCATTTCTATTTAGTTGGTTAAAGTGATGATTAGAACTTTTGGATAGTTCTTCTTGGATTTGTTCTTTCAATGCGTTATCATTTATCAATGTGAGTGAAATGTCAGTCCTTACGGCTCTTGACGTAGTCCTCCTAAATTTCTTGTTAATATTAGTTTATATGGTGATAAAATCAAGAATATAATCGAAAGATAAACTTTTAATTTATGTGTGTGAGTCGGGAGTTTTGGATATGACACTTGTTTATATGATGACCGTCGTGTTGCTTTAGTAATATAGTTATGAATATGATGGATTAGTAAAAGAAGGTATCTTTAAATTCTTGTTTCACGTATAGCGACTACTGTGAGCATTCATCTGTCTACCTAACTTTATAATAGTTGAATCAGGCTATGTAACCTTAGGTTCACATTGTACCATCCTCCTTTTGTAAAATTTTGTTAGTTGTTTGTGAATGTTGGCATAACTGTATTTTAGGTACTCGTGGGATATTAAATCATCCTGCTTTCCAAAACATTTGATAAATGATGTATTTACATTTAAGTTGTGATTTAATTATTTCTTTGCCCAATTTTACATACATGTGGTCCTCGAAAAGTTTTATAACTTTATGTGTTTATTTAACCACATGTATATCGTTACCTTCAGATTTTGATTGTACTTTATGTGTTTGTGAAGTTATAATCTTCGCTTATATGTTTTTCAGTAAGCGTTTTGGTGAATTTCAAGGTTCGAATTGTAATTTTTCTGTTGGTCTTGCACTTTACCCCATCATTATTTCTTGAATATTTTATCATACTTTTCTCACAAATCCATAAGATCGGCGCTCATTTCTATATTTTCAAATTTCAATTTCAAATTTTACTAATCCTTTCTTCTAATTATTACCATCACCAATTTACTCTTTTGCCTAAAAGTTATCGGGATCTTAAACATAATGGAATTTCCAGTTCGAGATTTTCACTCCGTTATGATCATAATCATCACACACTCTCGTTTGCTTATCTTTACCTGATGTGTTTTTCTAGTCGCGATTTGTATCTTCGTTTTAGTAATTTATATCTTTGTTGTATTCTTGATACTTTGTATCTTATTATATTATGAACCAGAATTTATGGATTTATTTAAATAAGATTCCGTGTTTGATATTTTATTGCTTTATCATTACTGTTATAACCACGTATATTAACATAGTATGTACTACATCTCGTGTCTTGGTATGATCAGTTAACATGTAGACTTTTTCTCGAATGGGAAATTTGTATTTCTATTTTCGTGGAAAAGCGTTTATTGGTTGCGAAGAAATTTGACTAACAAACTGCCAAATAGTGATGGAAGGAAATAATTTTGGTAGAGGTTACTGTTTCTCATCCGAAACATGATATGTGGGCCTTTGAAATGATCATTCGAGGTTCGTAGTGTTAATCAGAAATAGTTTCCCTGTTTTCGTTCCCTGATCACATGATTGCCTTCTTCATTTGTTGGGCAATGTGCATACTTGTTTTGTACTAAGCAATATTTTCAATAGCGTCATTTAATTGGCGGATTAAGATGTTCTTCATATGATTTCAAAAAAATCAATATATGATTAATTCTTTACAGGTTAGGTGCTCTGATTTTTTTTACGTTTGGTTTTTATCACGATGTACTTGTACATTATCAGTATTATGGGAAAATTATTAGAAAAGAATTGATACTTCGTACATTGCTTTGCAAAATAAAAAGGTACAAGTATTTTATTGATTTATTCCCTTAGGAGTTACTTTGTGAATCGAGATACATGTTATAGCGAGTCAGGCTGTTTAGCCTACAGGCCTAAACGGGCTAGGATTGATTGAATCTGAGCATGATCCTCAGCTTGTCTAGCTTCGGCATCATCTACTCTTAATTGTAATACTGCAATCTCTTTCTCTGAGGCAGTGAGAGAATCTTGTAGTTTGGAAATTAGGACTTCCTTGTCCTCTCTATCTACATGAAGAGTGTCAATCTCTACCTTAATATCTTCTAGTCTAGCTGTGAGGTCTTTTGGGTTGAGCTCGGGTGACTCAGATGCTGCTGGTTCGTCGTCTAAGAAAGTAGTGGCATCCGGGTAAGATGGTGATGAGGGTGATCTACTTCTCTTTCGAGATGGTCCAAGTGCTAGTTAAAGTTCTCTACGGACACTATGATCCTTTGGTAACTATGTTTCAAGAGAGGGTTCGCGCATTGTAGTTGAAGTTAGGGCTAATTCCACATTAAGTCATGGTATTGCCTGGGATGTTGGTAAGTCAGATTCCATTAGAACAGAGTGTTCCATGGTAACTTCCTTTTTAGGGGAGTTGACAGGTATGGTGTTGGAAGGGGTTTGAGACATTTCTCAGGTATGTGATATATAATAGGATAGATTTCTTATTTCAACTCATGTGACTGGGTACTAGTTACCCTAGGGGAGATATTTATATTTGAGGCAAGATGTATTGTTTATTTTGAATAATTGTGCAAACCGGGTTTGGGTGGGAATAAATGAGTCCAAAAAGTTATGTTTCTAGAAGATCTCTAGGAATATCTTAGTAACATGGAGTCATACCATGACTAGCCAGAATTCGTAATTATATGGACAATACAATCTTTAAAGTTTCATTAAATGTTCATCCCGTGTAGAAGATTTCTTGTTCAATTAGTCTCGACTAAGGGTCACTCCTAAGCGAGGAATGTTAACGAAAGTACTTTTAAGGAATAATCTTATTTCTCATGAGTTTTACCTACCACTAGGGATTTTAACAAAGATTTTGGGTTATGGAATAACCACCCACATAATTAAACCTTGTGGCCTGATCAAACAAGAATAGCCTTGATGTTGATTTAAGTATTGTTTGGTTCACATATCTTTTTGGTGAATTCTCCGCTTTGGTAATTATGACAATTATCAGTTGCGTCTAATTTAATATTTTATTTGCATGGGGGTGACCAAAAGTGTTGTAAGTTTGACAACAGGTATTGAACTGTAAAGTTAGACTCAGGAATTGGTGTAAACCTGTATATCTTCAATTGTTAATTCGATGTTGGCTTCTTACTTTTAGTTTATATTCTTGTCTCCTCTTGTGTTATGAATTTGTTATCCTAGATTTTCAAGGATGTGGTATCATCGATTATTGGTGCATTCAAGTGATGCTTACTTGTGGTAAATTATTGTATACTTTAAAAATAATTTTAAGTAGGTACTGATGATCTTATATAATAGTTCTATTATATATAGGTATGTAGGCAACCCCAAAAGTTGTCATTAGTAATTCTTATGTAGTTGAAATAACGAGAATGCGGTTCCAAATTGTCTGAGTGTTATATATAGCTATCATATACTGAGATAGATAAGTATGTTTATTTTTGATGTAACTCATATGTATGAAATAAATTTTATATAGTGAAATATTGTTTATACGAAATAGGGCTAATACCCACTGAAAATCGATTAGTATGGAAGTTCATGTACTATGACGATTTAAATGTGTAAATCATAGAAATGGCTCCCTAACCATGGATGATAATTTGTTGTCCAAAAGATCATGTATCCCATGACGGACAAATAATAGTTCAGTTAATTGGTGATATCATGGGCCAGACAGTACTAATTAGATAAGCAGATAGCGTCGATAGAGTGACGTTATTTATGACACGTTTTTTTTAGAGCCAGTTATAAGTCTAGAGTTACTAATGAACCTAGTTCTCTTATAACCAAGGGCATGATACCAATTTGTCAACCCCTAAATCATCAAAAAAACTATAATGGAACCGGGCGGCGTGTGACTTCATATAATATCACAACCATGGCATAAAGAACGCCTCCTTATGAGATGTTTTAGAAAATGAATCATTGCATAGGTAGTTAATAAAATATTTTAAACATTTTGCGAAAGCATAAATTGACAAGACAACATGGTTTTTAAATGGAACAAATGATCTTTAGCTAAACTAGAAATGACTGCAATGCATGAGACTTCATATAGCATCTTCACTCTTAACACCTGAGAAAAACATTGCTAAAGCATCAACATAAAGTTGGCGAGTTCATAGGTTTGTTTGTTTGATAATAGTTGTGGAAAACTAAAAGGGGGGTTGAATAGTTTACCGCTTTTTAAATTTAAGTTTTATGTATGTTTGTAAAACTTAGATTCGACCTTTTTGTGAATTCAATGCTTGCACAATATGAACAATGTAAATATATGAAATGATAAAGTAAGACAAGAGATAAGAGTAAGAACAATCAAACCACAACGCGAGGATTTATAGTGGTTCGGTAACGAAGCACCTCTTCGCCCTACTCCACTCCCCGAGCACCAAACTCGAGAGTTTTCTTCACTATGTCAACAAACTCCCTTATGGCGGAGAAAACCGTACACAACGTTGCTTATATCAATTTACGACACTAAGCTAAATGTCGAGTTCTAATCTTAGCTAGAACCAATCTATCACAACACAACTTCACGACTTGTTCACGACTTCACAACTTCACAACTTCTTCATAACTTCACGACTTCACTTCACCACACTACTTATATCACAACTACCTAACACTACTTGGTAAGATTACAACGATCTAACTATACTTACAAAGATCACCAAGATCTAGCTACTACACATAACTACAAGATGTACAATTGATTTACAAATATGTGATATGAATGCAACAAGATTGCTATCCACACTAAGGTGTAATACTTCTTCACTTGATGATGGAAGTATTCTTCTCTTGCACTTGAGGAATATAGCTTGGATCACTTGAAAACAAAGCTTTAAGATTAAATGATCAAAGGATTTTAGAGAGGATATGTGGGCTGTTTTAAACAGAAAGAATGAGTGCAAAAGGTGAAAAAATGTTGGGGAATAGTCCAGTATTTATAGGACAAAAAGAAGGAGCGGGATCTATGACCGGCCCCCTTAAATAGGGTGCCGGCCCCCTTAAAATTAAGGGGTCTGCCCATGTAATTAAGGGGGTCGCCCCTTATTCAGACGCTCCTTTTTGTCCTATTCAGGGAAGGTGTTTACTGGACCATTTCTAGCCGTTTTAGGTCCGAAAATTTGAAATTCAAAATGTTTATTTTGAATAAAACATTTCTTTTAAATGTAAAAAATGTTTTGTGATGTTTATAAAAAGTTTACAACATTTTATAAAAGTTTCCTTTGATCATAAAATGCATCAAGCATTTGTTTATTCATACCTTTAAGTGATGTAATTGTTGAAATGAGAATTTACTACTAAATACTTGTTTACGTTTAATTTTACGTTGAACGTTTTTATATTTTGTGATTATCAAAACGTAAAGATGTGAAAAAATATTATTAATGTTTTTAGGCATTATATTTTATCAACAATCTCCCCCTTTTTGATGATTACAAAATTTAAACTCATTAAATGTAAAATTATTTTTAAACAAGTATTTAGTGAGTTTTATGTCATTTCTCCCCCTTTTTGTAGAATCAAAAAGGCATCGTCGAGGATTGCTAGTAAAATCGACGGAATAAATGCTCCCCCTTGATGTGTGCTCCCCCTCGTTCGAGGGCACCAAGGAATCGAGCTATGGTTTCTTGGCTACAAAATGGGTTAGAACAATACAAATATTTCTAACATGTAGCAAGGAAGAAAAATATGACATACAACCAACAATGATCATTCATTAAAATTAAAGTAGTGTGTGAAACACACTCATGCATACATAAGGAAAATAACATGCTAACATACATGAAATTAAAAGTACAAAAGTCCTATAACTAGTAAAGCTCCATAGGACTTGCATGCAAAATGGTAGAGGATCAATTATTTGAGAGACTAAACATAGAGCATGTTTAGTTTGGGGATGATGGTGGAGGTGGTGTGATGATGATTGGTGGTTGTGAGAGCATGTGTTCAATATATGAAAACATATAGTGAAGTTCATCACTTAACCCGAAAATGAGGGTTCGGTTGTGGATACAACAAAGGCATGAGTTACCATGTGCTTCAAGGAAATTCCAAGGGATAGGATGTGCAATGATAGGTGGTGAAGGTGATGGAGTATCAAATTGGACATCAAGTGGGGTATTTGGGGAAAGAGTGAGAGTGATGTCCATTGATGCATTATCTTGAGTTGGAGGTGGTGGAGAAACTCTTGGAGGAGGAGATGTTGATGGGTTCAAGTAACCATTTGGTGAGGGTGATGTTGATGATGTTGGTGATTTGGGTATGTAATCAATTGAAGATGAAGAAGTGTCTTTGGTTGATGGTGTTTTGGAGGGTGCATTAGGAGCACTAGGTGATGAATTTGGAAGTTTGGGTGATGGAGTTTTTGTGTCATCTTGGGTTAAATCCACAAACAATTGTTTTGGTGGAATGATGTTGATTTTTGGTCTCTTGGAGACCTTGGAAATGGAAGCTCTAGTGGAGGCCATGAATGTGTATGGTTGTTGATGATGAGTGAAGGAGATGGTGAATTGGTGTTATGCATTTGGAGGGAATTTATGGGAAGAGATTTGTTTGAAAATGGAATGAATTTGGATAAGTTTAGGGAATTCCAAATGTTGTTCAAGCATTCTGGGTAAAGATAGCTGATACTAGGTAAAAGAAGGCAAAAAGCAGTGAAAAATATTGTTTTACCCGTGAAGGGCTAAGGGCGGTCCCCTTAAATAGGGGGCGGTCCCCTTAAAATTAAGGGGGCCGCCTCTTTTGGCGATCATGAGCCGCTTGCATTCTGTGCTTAATCTGGACAATCTTCTCGGTTGTTTCATGAACAAGTTCTGGACCGGTGAGCCGAGCATCTCCGACTTCGGCCCAACACACAGGCGATCGACACTTTCGGCCATAAAGTGCCTCGAATGGGGCAGCTTTAATACTAGCATGGTAGCTATTGTTGTACGAGAATTCAATCAGCCCAAAGTCTATCACACAAGCGCGTAACATATCTTCAAGAGTTTGTATGGTTCTTTTGCTTTATCCATCAATCTCCGAATGATATGCCATACTCATATCCAGCCGAGTACCCATAGCTTTCTGAAATGACCTCCAGAAATTTGACGTAAACCGGGGGTCACGATCACAAATGATCGAGACTGGTATCCCGTGCCTTGTGACCACTTCCTTCAAGTACAGTCTTGCTAGTTTGTCCATAGGGTCAGTTTCCCTCATCGGTAAAAAGTGTGCAGACTTATTGAGTCGGTGATCGTGCCGGATTCACACCGTAAATATATATAATATATAATAAAATATAAAATATATAAAGAAGTGTAAAAACCAA
>BQNB010149351.1:2060-16180 GCA_026074375.1 Tanacetum coccineum | reverse complement strand
TACACATCTTCAAAATCTAATTTACCAGTTCTTATTTTTCCTTTCCTAGTAATTTTTCCTCTTTTGGAATTACCTTCAAAGGCAATAAATCCTCCATCAATTTCTTCATAATCTATAAGATATGATCTGTTTCCTGTCATGTACCTAGAGCTTCCATTGTCAATTACTCATTTATCCTTCAAATCCTGTTGTGGATTGCCCTGCACATAATGGTAGAAGAATTAGTTTCTTTTGGGGACCCAAGCCATTATTGACTTGGATCTGCCTTGTGCATCAACATAGTCAAATCTTTTAAAGGACATTGATGCACCATTATTTCTGGAGACATGGTCTAAGACTTTATGTTTTGGTCTCCAAACCCAACATGTTGAGGCCTTAACAGCATTTCCTTTGTTTCCCTTAACAACACTAAGAACTGCTTTTGGCCTAGCAGTATTAACTACTGCATTTGGCCTAGCAGCATTAACATCATTAACAATATTAACCCTCTTATTAAAATTACTATTATTGGCTACTGTTATTTTGTTAAAAGGCCTTCTAGCAGTTGAATATGCATTATTAATAACATTTTTCACGGGTCCTGCATTATTTACTGTTGTTCTTGGTTGAATAGTATTAACTAGTCTAGCAGCATAAAGTGGAATTAGGCCAGACCTAGTTAAGACTGTTCTTGGAACCATGTTCCTTTTTGGATTGGGGTTAGTTAATTTAGAGAAATTCTGTTTGTTCACCCTTTGAACATTGGACCAAACTGGTTTTTCAAACCTTTGATTATTATACTAGTTATTGCAATCTTTCCTCAAATGTTCAAAACTACCACACACATGACAAGCCTTGTTGAACAACTCAGACATCATCTGGTTCCAATTTCTCTTGTTTCCTCTAGGACTAGGTGTGTTTTGCCTATTTTTATCAACTGATGTGTTCCTAGGAGATTTTACTTGCTTAGTAGACTTAACAAAGTTTATCTTAGCAAAACTAGGTTTATTAAACATCTCAACAGTTTTAATCTTAGGCACATTTTCTTCCTCACTTTCAGACACCCAATCCTCAATAATTAGGGCTCCATCTTCTTTCCTAGCAGTCTTAGGTTCATTAGACTCATTAGTAGGCTTTTCAACTACAGACCCACTAACAGACTCATTCACATCAACAAAATCATCTAGACTAGGATAAACTAAATCAGATTTTGGTGGCATAAAATTCCCAGTATAGGGAGGTGGGACAGCATTATACCCTAATCCTATTTTACACTTATCCATTATCTGTCTGTCTAGAAGTTCACTTAGGCTTTTTGATGAATTTTCAAATTTTTATACTGTAAGTTGAACCTCATCTTTTTCTTTTGTAACCAACTCTAACTTCCTTTTAAGCTCTGTAATATCTAAATCTCTTAAATAGATTTCACGTTTTAAGAGTTTTATATCTTCCTCATACACAGACTCATTTTTCTTAAAGACTAACAGTCTAGCTTCTACAGATTCTAAACCTGTTTTATAAGAGACAACACTTATCCTAGTTGTTCTTAAGTCTTTAACTAATTGTTCATTTTGTTCTTTTAGATTTTTGACACATTCTAAACAAGATGAACAACAATTTAAGTCATTAGATACCTCAGAGTTTGTAGAAGAACTTGAACTTGTTGAAGAATAAGCCATGAGAGCAAAATTAGTTGGACCTTCTTTTGCTTGATCACTCTAATCATAGCCAAATCTATCATACTGAGACACTAAGGCATTTGAAGTAGTTTCCTTAACTGGCACAGTCCTTCTGGTAGGCTCCCTATTCCTGTTGTCTTGATTCCTAGGTGCCCTGCACTCCCTTGTAAAGTGTCTTTTTTTACAGTTAAAACATTCTACCTTGGACTTGTCAAACCCAATTCTTTCTTTGTTGGTCATGTCCAGCTTCCCTCCAGTATTCTTTAGGAATCTTTTTGCTCTCATAGTTAGCATAGCAATGTTCCACCTCAAGTCCATCTCTTCTAGATCATCAGGATCAATTTGTTAAAGATCTTCATTATCAAGCTGTAGAATACTTGGTTAGCTAGCAAAGAATGAATAAATCATTGCATTACTCAAATTTTTAGCAGATTTTGAGCTATCAGCAGCACCTTGAGTGCTAGTAGTATTAACACCCTAAGAAGTATTAACTGCTCCAGATGCATTGTTAGTGTTGCCAGAGGACAGAAAGGCTATATTGTGTGAGTTAGTGGTTGAGTTAGATGTCCCCTTGACCTCTGATTCATTGGCCTTCAGATTGTTGAAGAGGTCATCCAAACTTACTCAATCTCTGGTTTGTTCCTCCACACAATTGTATGCATAGTCCATTCTTGTGACAAACTTCTCAAGAACTTTTGATTGATGTTTTCTTGAGAGATAACTTCACCATGCATCTCCAGTTGACTAATTAGCTTTTGAAGCCTTTCATAGGTTTGCTCAATCACTTCACCATGCATCTCTAATTGACTAATTAATGCTTATTAGGTAAGTCCATCAACAAAGTGTTTTTTGCCTTCAACTCTGTCCTTCTTTGTGCCTTCTCTTCAACACTTGTAGAAGGGATAGCAGTCTCCTTACCATCAACAAGTTTTGTTACTATAGGTGCATTACCATTTTCTATGATCTCCCATAGAGTGTAATCAATGCACTGTAGGTACTGCTCCATCCTCATCTTCCAGAGATCATACTCACCAGGTTAAAGTATGGGTATCTTGATGGTTTGAGTAGATTGAGACTTCATTGCTTCTTGAAAAAGTAGATCTTGTATGTAGTAAAGTTTTTTCTTATTAAAAGCTTTTCACAAGCTCTGATACCACATGTTGATCCCAATATAATAGATCTTGCTTAGCTTGTATAAGCTTAAGTTGTATTCAATAAATTCAAAACAACTATGACAGAAACTTTGATTGTGAATATCAAAGACTATGCGGAATCTAGTCAATGATACTAAGAAGAATTTCAATGAAACAGTAATAAACAAGATCAATAACAAAACAGATTACCAAACTTTTAGCCTCAATAAAAAACGAACACTCTTAATAGTGTTAGGGTTTACAAAACCTTGAAGCTACTAATAACACTTTTCTAGATATCTGAATTTAATATGATTTTGGTACATTGAACTGTATACCCTAGGACCTCCTTTTATACACCAAGGACTCCTACAAGGCTTACAATATTTTCCTAAGTTATCATGATCTTCTAAACAAATAACTTATACGAATCTTTTACAAAAATATCTCATACTTATCCCGTAAGTAATCTTGATAAACAATCTTCATCTTTATCCTTTCTCTTGTCTTTATCCTTCTGACAGTAGAAACTCTTCTAGCAGTTGTAATCTTTTAGCAGTTGTAACCAGCAGCATTAACTTTTATACCAGCAGCACTAACTGTGTACAAGCAGTAGTAACTACTTAGAATATTTTCTTCATTCTTCATCAGCAGTACTAAGTTACACTAGCAGTACTAACTTTATGCTAACAGTTGTAACTTTACTCAAGCAGTACTAACATATACTAGCAGTACTAAGTTACACTAACAGTAGTAACTTTTATACTAGCAGTATTAACTACTTAGTAGTATTTCTTCTAAGTCTCTGAGCAGTCTTAACTTCCATTAGCAGTAGTAACTGGCAGTACTAACTACTTAGCATATTTTTCACTAATATTACTAATAGCACTAAGTTATGCTTAGCAGCAGTAACTCTAACCTTAACAGTATTAACTCCAAGATCATCACGAAGTCTTATAATCCCAACAAAGGGGTAGCTGCAGGATACATAGACCCACTATACAAAGGTATGCTATTATTTGTAAAAGTCTGTGATATATACCCCCTTGTGGATAATGGGCGGAGGTTCCACCAGCAAGGGGTTACCATTCTGAGCCTGGAAAGGGAAAGTCAAAGGTTGGCCATTAACAATGCACGTAGGTGGGTGGGAGTAGGGGTTAATATGAGTAGGCACAAATTCAGTGAGTATATGCAAACTACTAGGTATGAAAAGTTGGGCACGGTATGAGAGAAGCGTACCATTAGGAGGGATATTCCCCCCTATGTTAGTCAAAGGTTGATGGCATCTGTATACGGAGGTCAAAGAGGATTGCATGGGTTAACCGCTTTCATTTCTTCCCAAGTGAACTACCAAGAGTGGGGGAAGATTCATTCCCTTATTTCCATTTTCCCTTGCTTTAATCTCTGAAGGCCTACTACCTTCAGTATTTCTTTCTGCCCTGCTTCCTTCCCTGTTTGGAGCTTCTTCAAACCCTACTACTATTTATCGCTGCCTACGAACCCCGGGAGACCTCGGCCGAAGGGGTGGAGTAGTTTCCATGGTTGGCCCAATTCTTGGTTCCATCTCTCGCTCTTCGTCATAGTCCTCACTGAAATATTCTAGTTCAATTCGGAGGTCTTCATTACGTATATGCCTTTGTCGTTCTCTTAAGAGGGATTCGAGAACTTCATAGTTAGCCTCTACAAAAGCAGGGCTAATAATAGGGTTAGGATTAGCCAAAGTAGAAGCACGATAAGCAAATGGCGTGTTTTTAGGAGTAGTGGCGGCAAACACGGTGGTAGTCACAGGTGGTCTTTCACTGATGTTAATATTTGGTATCTGAGGTGGTGTCGAGAAACCTAGTGGTGGCATCATTTCTCTTCCGTTAGTAATGTCAGAAAAGTAGGTAAAGTGGTTTGGAGGTTATGTGGCTTGGTTGAAACGAGACTAATTGTTGCGGGTCCTACAGATGGTGCCACTGATTGTGCAAATATGGGCACGATCAGGCTTCGAAGGGATCGAAGAGTTCTTGTGGATATTTCGGGATTGCCAAGTCTTGGATAACCTATGTCAACACAAATAGAAACACTACGTTAAGTGAAGTGCAGGGGGCATCCCTGCGAATCACCTTCGATGTGAGAGTAAGTATGTGCTTTGTAATGTAAAGTAGAGTAAATAAGTATGTATGTGTGTCTTATCCATACCTAGAGACCTTTCCATCTATTTATAGGTATAAAAATGAGATGGAACGAGGCCTAGCACAAATGCCGATGATTGTGGGGGTGTCCTACGATTTAAGGGATGGTTCCGAGAACTGTGTGCCACGTTCTCTATCTTGGCGGGAAAGCTTTTATAGGGAGGGAGATCGTAGGTGATTGACTTGAACAAGTCTGAGCTTTGCCCTAGTTACATCAAAGGCCTCACCACAAAGGGTTAGGGTCTTCGTGTGGTGGATTCCCATACTGGTAATCATCCCAAAGATTATTTTACGCCACTCGAAACTATTCGAAGATCCAATAGTACAATTGGGAAGAAGATCTCGTTCGAGCTCGAATGGGAGGCCTTCGAGCCAGAAAGTAGGGTACGTCATCAAAGAAACTCTAATTCAACCAATGAAAACAACCCATTAGAATTAAAAGAACAAAATTAAACCCTAACGAATTAGGGTTTATAAACATATTAAAGTAATCAGTTAATCCCTCATAAATACATAATCTATCATTATGATCTTGAATGAAAGCACGAAACAGAAAATCAGCGAAACCCTAAAACCAAAACGATAAAAACTTAGCCTAAAAACCTAAGACGATTATAGTTGTTATGGAACAATTGTAATCCAGAAACCAAACAAAAATAAACGAATATGCATTTTAAGAGTCAAGGACGATCGAATTTTTAGAGAGGGAGACGGTCGCCATTTTGAGGAGGGATTTGGGTTACAATCGTGTCGTATGGGTCACCATCTCTCTTTTCCCTTATAGTATCGCCAGCCTCCATACCCCCACCTGCTCTTAAACCCTCCTCCATATTAATAACTATGAACAAACTCTAATCCAACCAATGAAAACAAGAATCAAAAGAGCATAAGTAAACCCTAACGAATTAGGGTTTATAAACACATTAAAGTAATCAGATAATCCCCCATAAATACACAATCCATCATTATGATCTTGAATGAAAGCACAAAACAGAAAATCAGCGAAACCCTAAAACAAAACAATAGAAACTTAGCCTAAAAACCTAAGACGATTACAGTTGTTATGGAATAATTGTAATCCAGAAACCAAAAAAAATAAACGAATATACATTTTAAGAGTCAAGAACAATCAAAATTTTAGATAGGGAGGCAGTCGCCATTTTGAGGAGGGATTTGGTTTACAATCATGTCGTATGGTTTGTACCTTATAGCTTCTTGCTAAACTTTTAATATAAAATTGTCATTAAAAAAATTAATTGTGTTTGGAATTTTGTCATGTGTGATACATAGAAGCGAGAACTGGGAGCAAAAGATTAAAATGCGCATTTGTATATATAACTCACGTCGACAAGTAAATCTTACCAACTTACAAGAAGATACTTTTTTATCAATTAGACATCTTCGTTTTATACTAGATTCTCGCGCGACATCTTCGTTTTGTTATACTAGCAGGGTACCCGGGCAATGCGGCGGCGGGTACCCTGTGACTATATTTTGTGGTGAGCAAATGTTATTCGGTTAAACGTTTTTAACAATAATTGTACAAATGAATGATAATTTAAACTAAAAATAATTTTAAGCAATAACAATGCAAAGTATTTCATATCTAAATAAACTAAGGTCTAAACGAAAGAAGGGAACATAAGTAGCATCTTTGAAATATAAGTTAAAATAGACGGGTATCCGCTTATTGCGGCGACTGGTTCCTGTATAATTTAATTTTCTGGCGAGGGACTGGGCGAGGTTCAAAGGCCAGAAGAATCTTGGATGACTGAATCTACTGTGTGTGAAGTATGATTAGTTTGTGTTGTAGCTTTTTGATTCTTTCATAAACCATGAGTTTTTTTATATTAACATTTTTTAACTGACATATTAATGTATATCAATAACATTTTTTCAGTTTAATATGTTACAAGTATTAATATGGTGGTTACACAGTTTTCCATTAAATCACTTATTTATCATTAATATAACTGTTACAAGTTCTGAGTTTACATGATGATAAATGAGATGTAACAAAAGGGATTATAATAAGCAAGGAAAGCATTAGTTTATGTTGTAGCTTTTTGATTCTTTCATAAATCATGAGTTTTTTATATTAACATTTTTTAACTGGCATTTTAATGTATATCAATAATATTTTTTCAGTTTTATATGTTACAAATATTGATATGGTGGTTACACAGTTTTCCTATTAAATCACTTATTTATCATTAATATAACCGTTACAAGTTTTGAGTTTACATGATGATAAATAGGATGTTACAAAAAGGATTATAATAAGTGATTGTGCAAAAAGAGGCACATATCAGGCTCTGATGGTGATCAGAGAAATCATATGGTGGTGATGGTGGTGATGCCGAGTACAAGATAACCTGCATATAAGAAATAGAAGACACTACGTTAGACGGAGCCCGGGGGAAGTCCTCGGGAGCCGCCTCCAGTGTGAGAATCAGTCATGGTGATTATGTAATTGAAGTATTGAGATAGTGAAGAAGATATCTCGTGGTTAAAGTTAGGTTGCATACCTTAGTGATGGCTTCCCTATTTATAGGTAATCTGTAGAGATGTAGGAGGCAGTTACACATGTTATGTGGAGATCATGGGTGGCAGTTATGGAGATAATGCCTATTAACTAGGTCTTGTTTGACCAACTCAGTTCTTCCCACGTTCATAGGTAGAGATGCTTCGACCCTTAGGCTCCAAGGAGGGGCCTTCTACGGGGCCTTCTACAGGGCCATCGAGGAGAAGGTCGGGGGCTTCGAGGAGAAGGTCGGGGGGCTTCTTTAATATCAACAGAGGTTAGACTCTGTGAGTGTTTTGGGTAAAGGTTGGTGGTTCCTTTGTGGTAGCCATTGTGAATGACTTTACGCCAACATGATATAAGACGAAAGCATATGCTTCATCCTTTAGAAGAGTACATCATCACCCTTTATACAAATGGTAAGCTACGTACCAAAGTGACGGTAACACTCGTAAGCGGAGTAGGGGGTACGTCATCAAGCCCCCCAGTCGAATGTAATGTATACATCTATGGATGCAGTGCTTTCGACTTTATAACAAAAAACTTACTAACAATTTATGCTACTTTTGTTTTGTCAAATCGAATATAAAAGTTGTTATACTTGTTTGTAATAGCCTAAATTTGATTTTATCGAGGAGAATACTTGACTTCGTAGGAGGCGTGAGATTAGACTTACATAGTCTTAAAATCCCCTTTATAGGGTTTTTTATAACTTGCGCTTTTAATTTCAGCTAGTTTTATTATAAACTGTTTGTACCTCTGCCATAGTTTCTTCGAAAGGCACACCCCGAAGGGCGTTGGGCTTCGTGTGGCGGATTCCCATACTGGTAATCATCGCGAAGATGATTTTACGCCACCAGAAACTTTCAAAGGCTTTCCAAGTGCTTTCAGGATGTAGATCCCGAGTTAGTTCCAAGATTTTTATATAAACTTGGCTTTGTTTTGTAATGATTGTACCATAATGACATAATATGGGTGCACATGAAAATGTGTTAAGTAACATAAACCTTGAAGGTTGTATATTTTGTATTTGTTTGAAGCATATGACTTCGTTTAAGTAAGGTAGTAGTCCTTAGTCAATTTTGCTTTTTGTCAGGCCATTTTTTGACCGTTAAGTATTTTACAATCTAAGGCTCAAGTGTGGCCTTATGTGTTATTATGTATCATATACAGATATTTCATGCTCTCTGGGCTTCAGCCTTCTTTAAACAATTTACTTTTTAGGCTTCGGTCACTTTGTAAAATTATCCTTTTAGTAGGATTTTGTTACGTAAATACATGCATAGGTGGGGATTGGTTGCCCGCACCTCACTTTTGTTAAAACTTTCTCTTAGGCCATTTTTCGACCATTAAACTTAAGGCTTAAGTGTGGCCTTATTGTATGATTCTTGACCCATTTGTTTATGGGGAAGATTATGAGGGACCGTAGTCTGAACCCTTATGTAAGCTAAGGCTCATGTGTGGCCTTAGTATATGTATCTTGACCCCTTTGTTTATGGGGAAGATTATGGGGGACCATAGTCTGGCCCCTTATGTAAGATAAGGCTCATGTGTGGCCTTAGTATATGTATCTTGACCCCTTTGTTTACGGGGAAGATTATGGGGGACCGTAGTCTGACCCCTTATGTAAGCTAACGCTCATGTATGGCCTTAGTATATGTATCTTGACCCCTTTGTTTACGGGAAAGATTATGAGGGACCGTAGTCTGACCCCTTATGTAAGATAAGGCTCATGTGTGGCCTTATTACATCTTTTGTTGTAAATAACGACATAAAAGATTTGCAAAGAATCTGTTTCATTAATAGTGTAGAAAGATTTTCATCATCACATGTATGAACACTTAGTTTGCTACACTTGGTAATTTTCCCAATATATAAAGGTTTTGGCTTGAATAAGCCATGTAATAGAGGCTAAGCTCGGTAATAATGCTTTTAAAGGTGATGCTTTGTAAGCATGTTTTCGGAGTTAAGACTCTGTGAATTATAAATTCATAGATGTTAAGACATCCTTATCATTATATTGTATAGAAACTGATATGTGTAATTTTGTTCACGGAGATAAGGCTATGTGGTTTTAGTTGTCACACCCCACCTAGGCGGAAACACAAGGCGTAACATCATAGATATCATCACAACACAATGGTGTCTACTATAGAGAAATCTAAATAAAGGAAATAATCAAAGGGACACAATGTTTCATGACAATACCCAACACAAGATAGAGGAGTCTTGCATTACCAAAGCAATGTTATATACGAAACAAAATAATCCAAATACTAACAATCTCCAACGAACAAGTATCAAGCAAAACAAATGAAAAGACCAGAAAAGACAACTCCACAAGCAATGCCTAGGGTCTCTCTAGCCACTCTTCCTAACATCCTTCTTATCATCACGATACTCACCTGAAAATGATGCATAAAAACGTCAACATAAAGTTGGTGAGAGTCATAGGTTTAAATAATTACTGTGATAAATGAAAAACACTGCATGACATTAAATCAACTACCATATAAGCTATCATGTAAACCAAATCAAATCCAATCCAAACCAATACCATTCACACGATTACGAGACGTCTCTATCGCAGAACTACTCCAATTGATCACAAAGCCATGGAGCATACCGCAAATCCACTCCAATTGATCACTAAGCCATGGAGCGTACCACAAAACCCACTCTAATTGATCACTAAGCCATGGAGCGTATCACATCACAAACATGTAGCACATAACACATATAATAGCCCCATAAAGTCCATGCATTACTTTTTTTTGGGTAAAGGGGAATCCAAACCCCAGTAAAAAATATATTCCCAAAAACCGATAAGACCAATGGAATGTAGCTGCAATGCTACATTAACCTCAAGCAAACGCTTGAATAGCCACTAAATCATATGACATGCCATATGATTATCACCTATTACAAAGAAACCAATAACACCAATAGGAAAAAACCACCTAATGGTACATAAACAAAAAAGATAATAACAAAACATAATTAAATGGTCTTGAGACTGCTTCCACGATCATCCAAAGTGATCACCTCATTAACATCACTATCACTCTCATTAAGCACACTTCGAGAATGCTGCCAAGAATTAGGATCCTTCCAATCACAATCCTCATCCTCATTTAGTGCACTAAATGAATTCACTAAAGGAACACTTTTTAGCTGATCTCTTGTAGAAGACGGCATAGAACCACCCACACTACTAGTACTTGCAACGTTAGACTTAGGATCAGAATTATTAGACGTATTACCTTTTTCAACCCGATGATAATGTAACTGAAGAGATGGTTTATTAAGAACCACCCCGTCCACCTGCTTCTGGTGCTTATTCTGCTTTCTTTTCTTCTTCTTTTTGACAACTTCAAAACCATCATCAGCCGTGTCGTTAGGACTAAGGCCAGTAGTGTTAATCTTACTACCGACCTCAATTCCATCATTTGCAATATCAGTAGCCACTACTTTAGGAAGCTTAGGGCACCTATCATCCGTATGATCAAAAATTAGACATGTAGGGCACCTCGGTGGCTTCCATTCATACTCAATGCGAATAGTAGCTAATGAATGACCCTTATCCTTTCCACGAGGAATAGCAATCACCAAATCTTCCTTAGGACTGTCTTCAGCCGAAACCTCAATAAGAGCACGAGCATACGCACTACGACCCCATGAGTGCAAGCACATATTACTCGTATACGCGTCAAGCCGAATTGGTTTCCCAACTTGAGTGGTAATGAGACTAAGTCCCACTTCTGAATATGCAACAATAGGAACATGGTGAAACTTTACCCACACCGGAACCTTCTTGATCTCCGCCTTAAATAAATCAGAATCTGGAGACCAAACATTCAAGATCAATGGCACCATCTTAATTAGCCACGGACCATTTTCCAACACTCTATCCATGCCTTCCTTAGTTTCAAATTGGAACAAAAAGAATTCTCCATGAAGTTGAACTCGTTTCACTCCAAATTTTGCCCATACATTCTTGACATAATTCTCCACCAACCGAAACGCCAACCGCTTCCCAACAAAATACCCATACAAAGTATTCTCAAACCGTGAACTAACCTCTTCAATAGAATACAAGGGGAGAGTTACGGCTGCACCTTCAACTTGTTCATCATTCCTAAGCTCCATAATTTGCACAACCTTATTCTGATTAGGCTTTAAAACCGAGGCAAAAGACGTAGTTACCTGAGGCCCAGCTTCTTGTTTTGCAACAGAATTAGAATCACTCGCATCAATGGACGTATCACCAGTGTTCAGAATCTTCTTACCAACATTACAATCATTAACCAAAGGGCTTGGAATACTTTGCTTATGTTGCGACGATTCAACAGCAGAAGCATTAATCGAACCAGCAGCATCCATCCGACTAGGGGATGCATAATCCGTTTCGACCACCCAAACCATGGTAGACGAATTCATTGATACCTTCCTTGCCTCCTTAATAGGTGATTGATTCGATTTTTTCAGAATCGATTTAATAGGTTTAGCATTCGATTGAATCAGGGTAGCATCCCTAATCTCTCGTGATCTCCTCATGCGTTCTAGTAGGCTTTCACCCACACCATCCATCTTATTCATATTAGTTGTATTTTCCATCTCTCTAAATCAAATTAACCCTAGAATACAGTAGCCGCCAAACAATGGAATCCCAATCGTCGCATAAACGAAACCCTAATTAGGGTTTCGAAACCAAACGCGTATCACCTTTCAGTCGACCATAGCGTCGCCAATCATTAGATCCAAAACAATATAATATCGATCAAGAAAAAAACCCTAAAGACACGCATAAAAAACAAACCCTAACCAATCGGTTTTAAAAGAAAGACAATCGACTTATACTAAGTGATTGGAATCAAGAAAAATCGATCAAGAGAAAAGGATCTGTGAAATCGCCATGTCTAGAGAGAGAATAGGATTTTTCTCTTGTTTTTATTACGCTTTTTAAGGGTTAATCAATGCGTATCTGAGATTTGGAACTGTCCATGCATCACTTTAAACACATTATCACAGTAATTAAAACATTTTCATACTAGCATCATTTCCATCCCAAGTTTAAAACGAAGTAAAAGTGGGACTATGAAACTCACCTTAGCTTAGCTTAATTCAAAAAGTTTCCAAGAAGCTTCACAAAGATCTAAACAACAAAACTTATGGATATTAACATCACTTTGGTCATCACTCCAATAAGGTGTAACCTCAACTATGATGGATTCTATGCGATCTATTAATGTTGTAAACTCATTTTGTACCTTTTTTAATTCTTACATAACTAGCTTACACTTTATTTCTACACTTTCCTTTGTTGTAACATAATAAATAGTCTTTGATCAATAAAGGTTAAGCACACCGGGGGTTTCAAAGTTTCAACAATTAAGCCAGCCAAACTTTTTCACAATTGGTACGCTAGCATCTGAATCAAATTTATTTACTAGTCTCCGAAGATAATTCTTACAAGTATTATTACAAATAAATTTGCGTCTTTTCAAAAATTCTATTTAAAAATTAACATATTGTAACGGAATATTTAACATTTTCTTACAAAACTCTCAAATCTATCAAAAGCGTTCATTTTGTGGTCAGTACTTAAAAGCACATATTGTGCAAATTAAAATGCCTCGCCGTAACCGCCCGGCCTACGCATCATGTTTATGATCAACATTGTGAAAGTTGACTTGTTTAATAAACAGTTAGAGGACAATAGAAACACCATTGATTTACATTGAGATATAGGAAAAAGCGTCGCCTCTCATCATGGAAGAGATCTGTACAACTCAAAAAATACCCACAACCTATAATAACAACAAGAGCCGATACTAGTTATGTTTACATCCTTACAAGAGCACTAGAAGAAGCAATTATTATCAAAAAACTATGCTACAACAAATCATTGCAAATTGGACAATGCATCTGTCTCGATCAATAGAATACCATTCCACACCGAACTCATTGTGTTGAGTAGCTTTGCTCACTCATAAAATATATTCGTCGAATTTCCTCCTTATTGACACACAATACATATTACAGCACTCCTATTACCACTTGCGCGAATCTAGAAAACGTTTTCTTCCTCCCACGTTTCCATGTAGGGTGCGTTTGCGTGTTAAGTTTTAGGATGAGAATTAGGCGATGTCGAACGAAAAAAAAGCCAACGTTTGATTAATTACTTTGGGTTTAAAATTAGGCTCTTACATCACCACATGTAGCACTTTTTATCAAAACTTATTAGTTGGGTGGGTTTTGTGATACACTGGTGGGTCTCATCTATAAGATATGCTATACTTACATAAATTTTACAATACAAATTTCACAAAATTGAATTGGTTATGTGTGATTGGTTTAATCAAATAAAAGAAAGAGAAATTAAAGCAAAAAACATCAATCAAAATACGGACAACTCATTTTATAGAAGTTTCTTTGTATAATTTGTGTGGACATAATGTTTCTCCTCATATATTACTCTCTTTATATCTCTCTTCTCTTTACATTCTAAACTAATTCTTTCAAATGCAAAATTATATATCTACTTATAAACAATCATTTGTTTATTTAATCATATATTTTCACCATCTTACATAAAATCAAATGCAAATCAAAATCTAAATCAAAC